>JASKGM010000011.1:6643573-6746811 GCA_034509205.1 Ceratonia siliqua | reverse complement strand
ATAAGTCAAAAAGTACTGGGCTGGCCCGAAACCCGATGGGCTGGTATAGGGCCGGGCTGGGCTGGCATGTTCCTAGCCCAAAACAAAACCGGGCCAGTACCGGCCAAACCTGAACATGGTGGCCAGCCCGACGGGCCGGGCCGGCCTGTTTGACAGCTCTATTCATGAGCCTATTAATTGCTCACCTTTAGAGTTCATGAAGTCTTCTTTATATGATTTTGGTGCAAGGCATGGACATACGTAAAATAAATCTCTTAATCATTTTTTTATTGAATAAATCTCATAATTATTAAGTAGATTTCTTTATTTATATATAATCTGTTTGAACCCTACGAACCATGTGTTATTTATCAAATTGGATGGCTATGTGATTCAATTTACTAAATGATATACAAAGATTTATAACTTGAATTTTATTTTCTGCTAATTTGGAGTGACTCCACATGAAAATTGAGTCATAATTAATTAAATTGACATAAAAACAGTAATATTCAAATATTTGATTCAATTGAGTAATGAGTTTGTGACTCATTAGTATTGGATACTAGAGTTGTGTTCAACATTAAAGATTACGAGTTTAAATATAGTATGAGACTAATTAACCTACAAAAATAAAAATACTTAAACTTTAATATATAACAAATAACTCAATTCATTCACTAAAAAGTATTGAACCAAAGACAAATTCACTTAAAAATAAATAAGAAAAAAAAGAGAAATTATGAATCAATGGAATCAAAATTTGGTTGAACTAAATTTAACAAGTGTACTTTTAACTTTTAAATAATTAATTTTTTTGTTTTATATAATCAAATATTTAATTACCACTCATATATAAATTATGAAAATTTAAATAGAACAGCTATAAAAAATTAAAGCAGATTAATTATTAAAACTTAAACTACATAGAATTATATTGTAAATACACAAAATTAAAGAAGAATAATTTAGAGTAAATTACATTTTTAGTTTTAAAAAGATTCTAACTTTCTCAATGTGATAATCAAATAATTTTTTTTCTCTATTTGGTATTACAACATGCACTTTCATCTTCAAAAAGATATTTTTAAACATTTTTTAATTTAATCTTTAAAAAATTCTTTTTGAAGATAACAATATACATAAAAATAATTATAAAAATTAAAAAATCAAATTGAAAATTTCATAATCTTTTAAAAAAAGAAAACAATAATTTATAATTATAACAAGCTCAAGATAAATTCAGGGAAGGGCAAGCATGAGTATTGGCGCTCCTCTTCTAATTTTATATTTGTTAATTTGTGATAATAATAATAATAATAATAATAATAATAATAATAATAAATAAATAATAATAAAATTTAATTTAATTTTTCATGTAAATTCTCTTATTTTTTATTGGTGATTATTTTTTTCTTTAAATTTGATCAAATTTTTTTGATTTTTTCTTTTACCGTTCAATCATATAAGTAATTTTTAAATTTGTATTGATCATGCTTAATTTTTTTTTTTAAAAAAAAAGCTTAAAGCTGTATCTATCTTCCCCCACCAGAAAATTATGATTCAAGTTTTAAATGTTTTTATTCCTGTCAACAGAATATGATTCCAAGGCTAGAAAATGAGTTTGTAGGAAGCCTTTTTCTCTTTCTTTATCATCTTTTTTCTATCAACAAAGTCACAATTTCTTGAAAGGCAAACACTATCCAGTTGTAACCTGGCCCAACACGTAGACATCAGTTCCCCCATTAGCTGGAAAGCTCCACCAGCATCTGGCCAGTCCAGCTTGGTTGGCCCCTCTCCGGCAGTTCTCACGCGCAAACGCGCTTCCATCAAAGGCGCCACCCACTGTCGTTGACCCCTCAAAAACAAAGAAGAAATTTAAATTGGGTACCAAATTCCTAGGTACAAGAGTTTGACTTCGTTTAATTAACGCTATAAAACGTGGTACTAAAACCTAAAACTCAATTCCCATTCATAAACCTTGTGTTTTATATTCAAATATTTTTTTTGGAACATAAAGCATTGCAAATATTTAAAAGTTATTTTTAAAAAATAATATATTTTAGATTAAATTACTATTTTGGTCTATTGTCTTTTTTTGGTTTCACTTTACTTATTTAATTTATTAAACATTTTAAATAAGCCATAAATTGTTAATTTGCCAATTGAGTTCATAGCAATGTTAATATGAATGCTTACGTATTTGTTAATTGAATTAAAGATTTATGGTCTATTTCAAAAAGTATAAAAAAAATAAGAAATCAAAATAAACTAAAAAATAAAAATAAAATTGAGAGCACAAAATAGTAATTTAACCTATATATCAATATCTCAAAATTTAATTTTGTTATTTTAAAATATTGTTCTAAAAATTATCTAAGCTATGAAAAAAAATATATATATATATATTATAGAAATAGTATAAAATAAAGTTAAAATTATCCTTCTTTTTAATAAATTAACTTAATGGAGCCTTTTTAATTCAAAATAAATCAATTTATTTCCATAAAAAAATAAATCAATTTATTTATACATTTTTTTTCATCTTATCCATACTTTAATAGAGAGTTGCTTACTTCCCTAGAATTAACAGAAAAAGAAAGTTGTATTAAAAAAAATTGCGTTTAATTTTTTTGGAAACCGTTGAGATTCCTAGTCCGAATTTAATTACCCCGTTAACTCACCCACCTTCATTTCCATATAAATACCCACCTCAAATACGTCTCCTTTTTCTGTCTTCGTTTCTCGTTCTACTTCTTTTCCGCAGCTTCCTCGCCTTCTTTTCTGCCGACCCAAAAGTTGTTGCAGCTTTTGCTTCTTCTGCTCTACTCCACCTTCAACCAAGCAAGCAATCAACCAAATTTTCTTTCATGGTAATCTTCATAATCTTCCTCTTCTTCTCTTATGCATTATAATTTTCTACCATTCTCCATAAAGCAATCTAATTTCAAGTATTTCTCTCTTCCATGCTTCATCTGAGTCTGTGATTAGCATGCATACTGGTTTTTTAGTTTCTGTTCAAATTTTTCATTGATATTTTGTTCTCCTGCTACAAAAAATAGAGTCTTTATCTGAACTTCAATGGGTTGCTTCAGTCGGTCATTTTCTCCCTGAAAATCCAGTAATATGCTGATAATGTTCGTGTGAAATCAGACCCAGAAAAGCGAAAAAAGCTTTGATTCTGCATTATAATTTTCCACCACTCTTCCAAAAGCAATCAAATTTCAAGTCTTTTTTCTCATTCCCATTTCGGGAATTTGCATGCACACTGGTTTTCAAGTTTCTGTTCAAATTTTCATTGACTTTTTATTTTCCTTTGTATCTGAACTTCAATGGGTCGCTTCCTTTTTCTTTCAGCATTTTTGGACATTCTGGTATCAATTGTTCTTCGAAATTTTCCAGAAAGGCAATCAAATTTCTTAGAATCAGTATGGAATTTGCATGCATACTAGTTTTTCAGTTTCTATTCAATTTTTCATTGATTCCTTTTTTCTCCTTCTAAAAATAGAACATTTATCTGAACTTGAATGGGTCCTTTTCTCCAGACTCAAAAGGAAACAAATTTCTCAGAATCAGTTTCCACCCTGTTTGATTTGATTTGATTTGATTGTGCTCTGACCCGTATTACATGTTTCCAGATGCCGAGTGTGAACCCAGAGCCATCTGACAAAGACTCCGAACCGTTCGTCGAAATCGACCCAACCGGAAGGTACGGAAGATACTCTGAGCTACTGGGATCTGGAGCGGTGAAGAAAGTGTACAGAGCATTTGATCAAGAAGAAGGCATAGAAGTGGCATGGAACCAGGTGAAGCTGAGGAACTTCACAGACGACCCAGCAATGGTGGAAAGGCTTTACTCAGAAGTTCGATTGCTGAGAAGCTTAACCAACAGAAACATAATTGCCCTTTACAATGTGTGGAGGGATGAGGAAAGGAACACTCTGAACTTCATCACTGAGGTTTGTACCAGTGGGAATTTGAGGGAGTACAGGAAGAAGCACAGGCATGTGTCGATGAAGGCGTTGAAGAAGTGGTCTAAGCAGATTCTGAAAGGGCTGAATTATCTGCATTTGCATGAGCCTTGTATCATCCACAGAGATCTCAATTGCAGTAATGTGTTTGTCAATGGGCATATTGGCCAGGTAACTTACAATCTTGTTCAAATTGAAGTTTTTTTTTTTTTTTTTTAATTTCAATCACATGTTTGAAAATCAATTACAAAGAGTTAATCCAATTCAGGTATTTTTAAAGACATGATATTGAAATTAGTATTTAGTATTCTTCTTTTGTGCTATTATGAGATATTGTTTTGGATTGATGTCTCAAATTAATTTGAGACATCAAAGAGAAAAATAAATTTTGTAAGGATGACAGTGTATAGAAAATAATTAACTCATTAAAAAAAATAATAAGGAAAAATTAAATTTTTTGTGCTTTTATGTAATTTACTTTCACCATATGTGTGTAAAATCTAGCTCTATCAGATCTTGTTGTTATATGATGATAAAAATATTTTGATTGCTATTTGCTTTTTCTGTTTTGATTATAAGGTTAATCTTGCTTAATTGGGAAGTGATAGAATCAAGAAAAAATCACTTTTGATTTTTGAAAGATTGTGTCGTTAATAATTTGATACTCGCAGATTTTTTTTATATCGTTTTAGTAATTAAGAGTATAATTTTGTTTCAACTTTACTTATTCTTTTTAATTTTTTTTATCACTTTAACACTTGAGAGTATGATTTTGTTTTAAATTTTTTATCTTCAAAAGATGGTGTTGCTATCATTTTAATATTCTATACAAGTAAAGTTAAAACAAAATCATACTCATAATAAAGTGTCAAATTGATAACAATATTTTGGAAGAACAAAATAGGAATTTTGTCTAAAATCAATCAAAACGGGTAAAAGCAATAAATATAGAAAAAACAAGAAGTTACACTTTTATGTACTTTGTTTTCATCATGTCTAGCAGCTCTTGGTAATGCAGTAATTTTGTTTAATTCTCCTATTGACCTTGCAACCAAGTTAAATCTTAATCATTTTATCTAAAAAAAAGTAGAAAAATCCAATCTTAGTTGGGTTATTATATAATAAAAAAAAATCATTAGTAATAATTTTGTTTCCAATGTTATTAGGTTAAAATTGGTGACCTGGGTTTGGCTGCAACTGTGGGAAAGAGCCACTTTGCTCATTCAATTCTCGGCACACCCGAATTCATGGCGCCGGAGTTATACGACGAGAACTACACGGAACTGGTGGACATATACTCATTTGGGATGTGTCTGTTGGAGATGGTGACACTGGAGATCCCTTACAGTGAGTGTGACAATATTGCAAAAATATACAAGAAGGTGTGTTCAGGGGTGAGGCCTCAGGCACTGAACAAGGTCAAAGATCCTGAGGTAAAGGCTTTCATTGAGAGGTGCCTTGCTCAGCCGAGGGCAAGACCTTCTGCTGCTGAGCTTCTCAAAGATACCTTCTTTGATGAGGTTGATGATGACGAAAATGATAGTTAAAGTGTCATTCGTATTAAACATGACACAACACTATAATATTGTTGTGTTACGGGTTAGTTTCAGTGTATTTTATGTTTATAACTAAAATTCTCCTTTGTGATATAGTTTTTTTAAATAGGGGGAGTGTTTGATTAGGGATGGTGTTATTTTGTACATAGAAATTTCTCACTTTCTATGAAAGTCCATTTTGACTTTGTCATAGTTAAGGTTTTTAATTGTAGCTCAAGTGTAATTTTAAGGGCATACAACAACTAAAAGAACAAGACAGTGTTTTAGCTCAAAATTTGCCAATTGTATTTGTCCTCTTCTTATTGTCAAGAAACAATTTTATTATGAATCATCAACTAAATCTTTTGTGCTAAACCCATAAGAATCTTAGTTTTTTTTCATTTGATTTTGATTTATATTTAAACTTACAATCTTTAACATTAGAGAAAATTTCAATATTATTGTATCAAAGACTCGTTGAGATAAGAATTTCAGTTGATAATCGAGAGGGTATATGTGACCTTCAAAAGTAATGATGAGTGACTTATTGATCGATTTATATGAAATTAAATTAGTCATTGAAGTACACAAACAAAAAAAAAAAACAAGCAAAATGATAATATAAGATCTTGAAACAATAAAGCAAAGTGAAGTCAAACGTTTGAATGAGATTTGAGAAAGATGGTTGAGTTGCTTAAAATATTAAAAAAGGGGGAAGGGGGTATTGGATTAGGAGTAAAGGGTAAGGTTAATGATGAAGGGAACTGGGAAAGTGGTGGTGCCATCCCACTCAGTTTTGTTGGCAAATAATTGTAGTCACTAGTCACCCATCGGAAACAATAGGGGATATTCACTTTGCCTTCAAACTTTGTTAATCCTTCTGCTGTCTATAAGAACCAAGTGGCAAACCCATGACCACAACCAATTGTGGGAGTCGTTCCAGGAAGAGGCTTCAACTTACCCTCTCTTCAACAGTTTCAATAATAATGGTGCAACAACACAAAGTAAAATAATCAAAGGGACTTGTGCAATTGTTGCTGTCAAGTGTCAACTCATAAACAGTAAGAACAAGAAAACAATTGAAATTTTTTTATCCAAGTACGTACAAAATAACCCTATTTTAAAATAATATTTTATAAGATATGATATTTTTTGCGTTATTTAGAAGTATTATTTTAAAATAATTTGTTGAATGAGTAGAGCTGAAGAGTGAAGACAGTTTAAGATAAAGGTATATGATAAATAGCTGCTTATATTTTTTACAGGTAGATGGCATATAAATTTTTATAACACCATACAAACAATCCCCCAATCATCTAATTATTGTAGCCAAATTAGCATACAATTATACGGGTCACATTCATGATCTAATCAGGGGTTTGGTTTAGTAACAAAGACAAACATATGATGTATAGTTAAACATATTTTCTCATATTAAAATCATAATTCTTCCAATTTTTCGGGCCTAATCTTAAGTATCAATGATTTTCCTGATTCCTTAAAAAAGGTGAATTAGATGAGAATCAACCAACCCAGCTACAATTTTAAAACCAAACATATCTAGTTTTAATAAATTCTCAATTTAATTCTTATAGTTTAATTTTGATCAATTAAATTTTTATAATTTTTAATTTAGTCCCTACTGTTATTCTATTAAGTTATCAACTAACACCATTAAATTAAAGTCTAACGTAACAAAAAAAATATAAACATCAATCTTATATGACAAAATCGCCTCTCTCTCTCTCTCTCTCTCTCATGTTCGAAATATTCTTTTTTCTGCTGACAAATTTTGCAGATAAGCATTATGATGGCACCTTCCCTGAAAGTGGGATGCATATATACTTCTCAGCTTCATTCCAATTAAAATTCAAAGCATACCCTTCTGGAGACGAGCACTCCCAACTGTTAGAGGTGAAGCTCACATTTAAAATGTATGTATGTTTACTTATAATTAATTTAGTCTACACATATTTTATAAATCAGATTTATCTAAGAATTTGCTATAAATCCCAAGTCCCAACATGCATGAATCGACACTTTTGAAACACAGTATTTTGGTACTGCATGGACAATAACGAAATGTTGATAATAACTAACTTTGGTTATTGCACGTAACAGGGAATATAATCATCAAACGTTATAACCTATGACGAAAGCTGTCCTTATCCCAGCTGGATAAAGCTTGATTCCTAGCTTTGATTCAAGAAACCTCTTGAGAACAAAGAAGGAATTCCCACTACTCCATGTTCCTCCTGCTGTAAGATAACCTACAAACAAAGAACTGATACCACGAAAATGGAGGGCTCTAGAGATTTCACTCAGTTTCTTAAGAGGCTGATTTCCCTTGCTATTCTTCCTTTCTTCATCATGGTCTGCGTAGGAGGTGAGTTATCAGAATCTGAGTCTTTCTTCAGTTTCATTAGAGTCATTGATCCCCAAAATGTACTTAACATAAGCTGGAATGGTTCAGCACCAAATCCCTGCTTGCTTAAGTTGAATGGTATAAGCTGCAACTCAAATGCTACCAATATTATAGAAATAAGGCTTCAGAACTTGAACCTCAGTGGCATAGTTGATGCAGATTCACTATGTAAGCTGCAAAAGCTGAGAACAGTTAACTTAGCTAAGAATTACATCAGAGGAAGTATTCCTAGTTCTATTTTGCACTGTACAAGGTTGGTGTATTTAAATCTTAGCAGTAATCAATTGAGTGGGAGGTTACCTAAAGCTCTAACAAAATTGAAATATCTCAGAAACTTGGACATCTCTAAGAATAATTTCTCTGGCATCATCCCAAGTCAACAAGAATTTAAGCATCTCTTGGCTTATTCTGAGATTTCAAGAAGAATAATATCAGAGAGAAATAGCACCAGAGTGTGGTTAAAGGTAGAGGATGAAGTACAATCAACCTCAGATCCTCCTAACAACAGTGAATCTGGCACTCCCAATAAACCATGGCATATGGATGGGAAAACCTTGATACCAGTAGTTGGGGGCGTTGGGTTGTTTTTGTTATCTATCTACTTTATGGTGAACAAGGCATCTAGGTTAAATGCAGAGCGGGAGGGGTTGGAAACCCATAAGGAGACTTCAATCGAGAAGCCAATGATTGAGGTTGCAGAAGAGAAGATGCTAAAGAAAAGAGGTTCAGAGCTTGTGTTCTTTGTTGAAGAGCATGAAAGGTTCACGTTGGAGGACCTTCTCCAAGCCACAGCTGACTTAAGAAACGAAAGCTTCTGCAGCAGCCTTTACAAGGTAAAACTAAAGAATAATATGCATTATGCAGTCAAAAGATTAAAGAATTTGCAGGTATCCTTTGATGAATTTGAGGAAACTCTAAGGCAGATAAGTAACTTGAAACATCCAAATATTCTTCCTCTTGTTGGTTATCGTTCTACCAGTGAAGAAAAACTTCTCATTTATAAATATCAAAGCAATGGGAGTCTGCTATATCTTCTAAAGGGTAAGTTGAGATTAGAAGTTTCAAAAATATATTGAATCTACATAATCCTTGATCATTTACACATTCTCATAAGACTGGCTGACTTGCATATTTGCATATCTGTAAATAGAAATACTAAGAGAGAAAAAAACTATATCTGATCATCGAGTAGTTTAGAAATGTATAGACTTCCTCAGTATAAACAAATGGATTATGTTTTTATGCAGAGTATATTGAAGGCAAAAAAGATTTCCCATGGAAAATGAGACTGTCTATAGCCTGTGGAATTGCACGGGGTTTGAGCTTCATATATCAGAAGATGGATGGCCGCGAGATCATTCCTCATGGAAATCTTAAGCTGTCAAATATCCTTCTTAATGACAACAAAGAACCCCTAATAAGTGAGCATGGGTTATCAAAATTCTTAGACCCCAATAGAGCTTTCCTCTTTTCCTCTCATGGGTATACAGCTCCAGAAAAAAGTTTGACAGAGAAGGGTGATGTTTATAGCTTTGGAGTGATTCTCCTGGAACTATTAACAGGAAAAAGCATAGAAATAAATAGCATAGACCTCCCTAGATGGGTCAGGTCCATGGTGAGGGAGGAATGGACAGGAGAGGTCTTTGACAGGGAAGTACGGGAAGCTGAATACCAGTGGGCATTTCCTGTGCTGAATATAGCCCTCATGTGTGTATCACATCTACCAGAACAACGGCCAACCATGGAAGAAATTCTCGAGAAGATAGAGGAAGTAATGCATGAACATGAACATCAGGGGCATTTTAGTTCAACATGTTGTGACCATGATCCCAACCATGACGACTGTTGTTCACTTCATAAAATCATACCTGAATCATGGGATTCTCCAGGATCAAATTACTGATTTGTGCTACTATAAGGTATTTACCTACATATGTTTTCTTATTCAGAGCTGAAACTTTGTCAGTTTGAGCATGAAAGATTATAGCAAAGATAATTATTCCTATTCTCTATGACGATTAAGACAGCTGTATTCTATAACTAATGTTTTGAGCTGAGATACATGATTTTGTAATCCTTTACTTCTTAGAAAATTTGTTTCCTTTTTACTACATTACTTTTATATCCTTAGAATCCCTGTTCAAGGGTCTCTTATAGCAGCTAGTCTAATTTTTGATCGACAACATGGCAACAGAAAATAATTATTGGAATTAATTACTTAAAAATGAGCTTATCTTTCTAAGGGAAGGACAAGAGAAAGACTCTTGTAATAAATTCCAAATAAGTCAATTTCACCTATAATTTTCATTTCTCTCTTTACGAAATCCATTCCTTTCACACTTTCTGTTGAGGACTAGATAACCATGATCTGCTGATTTGTCCTACATTATAGTGGCATTTTACAGTGGCGATTTTTCAGTAATCGAACTCCTACCTATTTGACCCAATCATCTACACTTCCCAAAGTATAAAGGAATTAAACCCCAAGAGAACAAGAATTCCCTGTGTTTCAATTTATCATTATCTTCATTTTCATACCTACCATACACATTTTGAATTTATCCACTTAAATGAAAATATCAATTTATGAAGCCAGCAGAGCAGGGACAAAGATTGATCTTTACAGAAGGGATGTGCAGGATTTCCCATTTGGAAGCCAATAAGGTGCAGAAAGTAATAAAATAAACGAATTTCCAACCTTTACTTAACTCCCATCAAATCAGGGTATAAGAGAGAGAGGAGTTGGTTTCCACAAGTGGAGATGGTGGAAGAAGCTGTGAGTTCGATTTCCGCGTCAGCGATGGCATTGGAATTAAATGCTGAAGAAATCGCTATCATCAATGGCGTTTCCTGCAATTCTGATGAGTGGTGATCATAAAAGCTTGATTGAGTAAATTTAATAAATTTTACACGTTTGTTTTAATTTTTAAAAATAATTTTTTTATATTTTGTTATGTATAAAAAAAAATTTATTTATGTAGCTATTTTTATTAATTATTTTTAAAATTTTTTTTAAAAATAATAATTAAAAAATAAAAAAATAAAAATAATTTTTTTATATTTTATTTTATTTTCTTCATCTATTTTTTAAAAAAATATAAAAAATAATTAATGAAATTTTTTTTACCTAAACAAATTTTTTATTTTTTTATTTTATAAACTATTTTTTAAAATTATTTTTAAAAATAATAAAACAAAAATCATTTCAAACACTTTTAATATTTTTTTTAAAAATAATTTATACTTAATTTAGAATTCCTTTCATAAATGAGGATATTTTTACTTAAGTAATCATATTTTTATCATATTTCACTACTTTTTAAACCGCCGTATTATTCTACGGATCCCCATCTGTGTTTTTAGGGACCAATACACAAAAAAAATTTAAAGACATATAAATAAAATAAATATTAAACACAACATATAATATAATTTAAACTGTGAATAAATTAATGAATTATGTTATTAGATTAATAAAACCAAATCATTTTAAAGTTTTATAGGCCGAATTATTGACTTGAATTTGAGCTTGCCGGCCCTTTGCGAAAGACCCGATCAATTGAGCTAAGAACATTGACAGAGTCTAGTGATTTTTATTTTTGTTTTTTAAAATAAATTTTTAAAATAATTCTAAAAAATAATTTTATAAAATAAAAAAATAAAAAATTTGTTCAGATAAAAATATTTTTCATCAATTATTTTTTATATTTTTTAAAAAATAAATAACGAAAATAAATTAAAATATAAAAAATTATTTTTATTTTTTAGTTATTATTTTTTAAAATAATTTTAAAAAAATAAGTGATGAAAATAATTATTTAAATAAATTTTTTTTATTCTCACCTAATAAAAAAGTAAAAAATATTTTTTAAAAACCAAATCAAACATGACGGACACTTTAGTGTACTTTGTAATTAATATCATTTTTTTGTTCACTTAGTTTCCAATGAAATTCGAACTTGCAATCTTCAATATTAAAAATGATTTTAATATTACTTAATTACATACTTATTATATTAATATTATTAACTTTAATATAATACTCCATGATGAAAAGGATTATGTAATTAATGATAATTAAATAAACTTTAGCATATATAAATTAATTTTATAACTCTTCATTTTGCCTTACATAATATCACCTTTTTCTTTTGTTGAAAGATTTATTTTCTTCAAAAACCAGAATTGATAGAAAACATTTCCAAGCTGACTTCTTGATATTGACTTTCTTAAACTTTAATGGTTGGCACATAGTATTGCTTATTTTAGAGATCAAAGTTATGTTAAGAAAAATAGAACGAGATAAATAAATAAAATATAAACGACCCATTATATAATCTATCAGTTACATTTATATTTATTATTTATAAATTTATACATATTTTATTATTTTTTCTTTTAATATAATGATATTTTAAACCCGTTTGAATATTTTATTTTAATAAAAATACTACTTTTTTTAAAAAAAATATTTCTTTAAGTGAGAATGATTATTTAGATGGGCTTATAACAAAAAAGTCCAAGTAAAACAAAAATATAATATAATATATTTTTTTTAAAATTAAAATTTATAACTTCAAATAAAAGTATATGTGATATATGAAAGAGAAGAATTATTAATTATTTTTTAATAAATTTTTTTAAAAATTTATTAATTACAACTTATACTTAATATGTATATTTCAGTAATCTTATCACTAAAAAATATTTTTATAATTGCATTCAAATAATTTTTATTATAATTGAAACACCTCTTTTTTTTTTTTTGGTATGTCCATCTAAATTGGCCAAGATTCAAATCCCTTGTTTAAGCTACACGTGTTTAGATTATGGTTGGGTAAATTGGGATAGAAGTTTTAGAAGGCAGCTGGTGACTACTGACTGGTGTAGTGTTTTTCTGGGGTTGATATGTGAGAAATTCTGGTTTGAATGTCCTAATCAAATACTTTTATATTTAATGTTTTCTTATTAATTAAACATAATTGGTTATTCTAAAACTTTGGAGACATTGAATTTTCATATGTTTTACATTTTTATGTTACTTTTCTATTTCAAATATAGAATATTGAAATATGTCATAAAAAAATATAAAAAATATCAGAATGTCAAATGAAGTTGTAATATGTAAAAATACAAAATTGCTACTCTACTTATGAGTATCTCTATTTATGAGTGAGTTTTTATTTTTTTATTTTTTTCATAATTTTTATTTTAAAAAATAATGTACAAAAATATGAAAAGAATAAAAAAAAAGCAAAAAATCAAAAATAAAAAAAAATTATAACATAAGTATTTAAAAATAAATTAAAAAACAAAATAAAAGTAAAAAAATTCTTTTGATTTTTTTATATTATTTTAAATTATTTCTTAAAATAAAAATTATAAAAAAATACAAAATACAAAATTAAAAAAATAAAAACTCACAGACACTCATGGTCATGAGGTAGCCACCTCTATTTTCTGTCCCCCTTGTGTCAAATCTATACCCCATTTCACATGGAGGTTGCTGGTCCTATTAAGTCTCAGTTGTCAATTATTTAACATTTGCCCACGCCACCACTTTATTATTTTTAGTTTATATTATGAATTAATTTGTCCATATTTCAATTAATTTATTAACTTTCCGAATTTAATTAAACTAATTCATTCATTTTCATAGTTTGTGTATATCTCAGTTAATTTATTTACTTTCTCAATTTAATTAAAATTATGTCATTCATTTTGTTTATACACCCATTCATTAATTAATTTGTTTAAAAGTAGGTTATTTGTGCTAAAAGTTTGGAGATTTATAAGAAATAAATTTGGAAAGAAATTGATAAAATTAAAATTAAAAGTTTAAGAGACAATGTGGTTATCTAAACATCACTTCTATGTCTCCACTGAATTAATGTAGCATTAGAGGCTTCTCAGTTATGGTTGAGGATTGTCACATCCCACTGAGCTGTATTTAGATCTACTTTTGCCTATTCATTAATTTATTAGAGGCATTAATTAATAGAAATACCAAAACAAAAAGAAAAAGAAATAAAGGAAGAATCAATAGTATTAAATTTATTTCTATAATTAAGGATTGTAAGTTTAGTTACATTCAAAGACAAGTTACTTAAAAATAAATAAAGGAAGAACATAAAGTTATGTAAGAGGCAAAAATTTATTATCACTTGTCAATTTGTGTTTGGTATCGTAATGATAGATTCAATTTAAACTCTAATTAAAATTAAATAAAAATATTATTATTATAAGACATTAATAATGTAAGGGCCTGTTTGTTTTGAGGACAGATTTCTTATTTATATTTTTTAGAAGTGATTTTTATTTCTAAATTTTTAATTTTTTCAAAAGCATGTTTAATTTATATAACTAAATCATATTTTTAGAAAACGAAAACATATTCAATTTTAAATTTTTAATGAATAGATATTTTCGAAAATAGTTATGATTTTTGAGTATTTAATGCTACTTGATAGAGCATTCAATTGTAATTCAAGTCATTCATTAAAAAAAAAAATCAGAAATTTGATTATGATATTTTAAATTTTTAATACGAGACTATTATTCAAATGTGTCATTATGTCTACATTATAATTTAAAATTATTATAGTTTTTTTATTTTTATATTTTTATTATAAATAAAATTATTACCGTTATTTTAATTTTAAGAAAAAAATATTTAAAACAAAATTTTTAGTCATATTAAAAACAAATTTTTTCATATTTTAAATGGGGTTATCAATTCTTGGGTCCAAACTAGAAGGTTAATTGACGAGTTTTGAATAAAAAAATGTCTTAAAAAATTAAGGTTTTTTGCTTAAGTTATTTAAGATTTGACCTATTAAGAATTAATTGACAAATTGGGTTGAATTTTTTTTCTTTTTACACTTAAATTATTTTTTTAGTTTTTATTTTCTAAATCTTTATGCTTTATAAGTGAAGAAAAATATGACAATTCAATAATTATATTAAATTTATCTAAATAACATTTAAATAAAATTATTAAAAATGATTGATTAATTACTTTATTTTAATTTCATATTATTACCTTTGTAAAAATTAAGTTTATAATGAATTGATATATTTTATTATATATAAAAATTTTATTTAATTATTACAAAAGATTAATTGATAGTTTAAGTTTTATTTTATTATAAAATTTTATAATTTTTTTATGTTGGCCATTTAATTAATAATTTTATAAGATTAGGCTTGAATTAAACTTTAGAGGTTATTTTAAAAAACTAATTTTTTTAGTTAAACTCGTTAAGGCTCAGACCTTTAATAAGTTAAATTGAACTTAATTGATATATCTAATTTTTAATTATTTAAAAAAATATTTCTTAAAAAAAATATTTTAAGTAATCAAACTTTTTTCCATCCATGTTTCCTATTTTAATTTTTGACTCGTCACCAAATATGACATAGAAACCTAATATGGGAAGATATTCCATCTTCCCATTTTGGTATGGGCGTGTGGCACCAACTTCCAAACTCAACCTCCGCTCAACTCCGATGTATTTGTTTATTATTTTATTATATATGGATGTGTTTCCTTCTCAATTTTTTATATTTTAATAATAAAAAAAAGTGTTTTACAAAACGAAAATTTAGATAACATTTGATTGGAAATCTGTAAATCTGTGAACATGTTGGAAATTTGAATAATAAAATTTTCAACAATCATGAATAGTAAATAAGAAATATTAAAAATATCTTACAAAGTTTTTTTAATTAAAAAATATATCTTTTTATTTAATTTTAAAAAACTGATGCTGAGAAATCTATTACCAACCAGATGTTTTTTAAAATTTTATTTTTAAAAGCACTAAATATATTCCTAAAACAAAAATGGGTCATATAATATTTTTTAACAATTTTAATATTATTAAAAAAATTAAACTACGTATAGCCACATAAATCTAATAATTAACAGTGATGATTAGATTAATTAATTAATTGTCTATCATTTATATCTTTTGTTTTGAATTAAGACTTGGCAAACCCTCCCCACAAAAGAAAAGAACTCATACTTCAATCAAATATTTTGAAGAGTCAAAAGATATTTTTTATAATCCGTCCTATTTCTAATATTTGCATATATCAAAGTATTCATATTTTATTCTAAAACAATTTGTCAAATTTGCCAAACTATATTATATTAAACTTCGAAATACATTGTTTAATTTGTGCAATTATATTATAAATTATTTTTTAAGTATTTATGTTAAGAGTTTTATAACATGTGGGTTGTGGTATACATACTTTTTTTTTTAATTTCACGTTATAGTAATTTTTAAATTATTATTTTGTGATTATAAATAATATTTTAAAACTATTTTAAGGGCACTAAATCAAAACTTCTCAAATTTCATTTTGCATCATGAATTTTATTAAATATTTTAGCTAGATGTTTTGTTCTTTCCTTCTTTTTTTTTTAATTTGATTGATTTATGAATTTATTTTTCATATACCATAATAATTTCATTTTTATATGCAAAACTTCTCAATTATTATTACTAGTTTTAAAAATAAATTAATGATTTTCTTTATTTTTTAATACATCATCATCATCAGCTGTCTTGGCTCCTCCAAATATCCTTGCACCAGAGGATTTGCAGTCTCTCTCTCTCTATATTTATATATTGTCTCCCAACCATGTAAGCTAGATATTCCTTTTCTTTTCATTGTAATTAAGTTAGTGGAACAACCAAGAAGAAATAAAAAGGAAGAGAGAGGCTTTGGAGAGAGGATGAGCACATCCTCTGTTTTCCTTCTGAGTTTTTCCTTGCATTGATTTTTTTTTTTCATGTCTCTGATTTTCCCTTCGGCTTGATCCTTAAATGGTAAATCCCTCTTCGGGTTTCTTCCTTTTTGGTCGATCTCTTGAGCTTTTAGAATTCCATCTCTGATCCAGGAAAATTCATCTCCTTACTTTCTTTGCTTGGTTACTAGATAATCTGGTTCCTTCTTATTTTTATTGATGCACGAAAGATCCGATGGTTTTAGATCCATTTTGACAAAATCCACTTCGTATTTGATCGGGTTACCAGCTGGGTTCTGTCTGAATTTTAAGATAAGGTGCACCTTCTTCATAGATTTTTGCCATCTGCATTTTTGATCGCTTGCGTCTACTCTTCCAAATGAAGATTACAAAACTTTGGAAAATTAAGCTTAACTATATCGGAAAAACTATGCATTTATATTCTTCTGAGACGGGAATTTTGGCCGTCATTGAATAATTTATATATCCGTATTGAATTTTGGTTTGCCATTAGAATTTTGACTCAAAATGAGTGCTTGTTTGAATTGGTTCAATCTTGAGACTGGAATAAGTGATTGACAGTTAACTGGTCATTGTTGGTAGCAGAACAGATGGAATCGGATCTCGGTAAGCTCTTCATTGGAGGAATTTCTTGGGATACTGATGAAGAACGCCTTAAATTATATTTTGCAAAATATGGAGAGGTGATAGAGGCCGTGATAATGAGAGATCGCACAACAGGTCGTGCTCGTGGTTTTGGTTTTGTTGTCTTTGCTGATCCTGCTGTTGCTGAACGAGTCATTATGGATAAGCACATAATTGATGGCCGCACAGTGAGTTATTTCATTGTAGATATACTTCACATTGTGTCACTACCAAGTGTTTGGCTGTGCAGTAATGGATTTATGTCTGCTCGATTGGGCTAAAACTTAAAAGACTAGCAACTTTGATATGTGCATTGAATCAGATTTGGTATTTGTTAATAAAAAAATTCAAAATGACTTTCAAGTTTTGATATATATGCTGGGTAATTAATTTTCAGGTTGAAGCAAAGAAAGCTGTTCCCAGGGATGATCAGCACATTATAAATAGAAATTTTGGTAGTGTCCATAACTCTCTTGGTCCTGGGCGCACCAAAAAGATTTTTGTTGGAGGTTTACCATCAACTATTACTGAAAGTGATTTTAAGAAGTATTTTGATCAGTTTGGTACAATTACTGATGTTGTAGTAATGTATGATCATAATACCCAGAGGCCAAGAGGCTTTGGCTTTATCACTTTTGATTCAGAAGAAGCTGTGGACAGAGTTCTTTTTAAAACATTTCATGAACTCAACGGAAAGATGGTGGAGGTCAAGAGGGCAGTTCCAAAAGAGCTTTCCCCTGCACCCAACCGCACCCCATTCATAGGATATAACTATGGTTTGAATAGGGCCAGTAGCTACCTAAACAGTTATGCTCCGGGTTATAATACGAGTCCAATTGGAGGCTATAGAGTGAGGATGGATGGTAGATTTAGTCCTGTTACCAGTGGTAGAAGTGGGTTTTCCCCATTTGCCACCAGTGGCTATGGAATGGGAGTGAATGTGGATGCAGGATTGAGCCAAAGCTATGGTGGGACTTCTAATTATGGGAGCAGTCTAGGATATGGTCGGATATTTAGTCCTGTCTACAGTGGCAACTCAAGCAGATATACCACTCCTATAGGCTATAGTGGGGGGAGAAGTGATTCTTTTATGAACTCAACTTCTCGGAATGTCTGGGGAAATAGGGACCTGTATCATGCCAATAACCCACTCAACCCCGGTGCTTACTTGGGATCTGGAGGTGGGGCTTTCGGTGTTTCAATGGGAAATAGTGGCACAAATTGGGGTCAATCCAATTCAACCCAGGGTGGAGGGGTTGCTTCTGGCTATGCCACCGGGAGTAATGTTTATGAAGGTGGAGATAACAGCTTTCGGTTAGGAGGGGGAGGGTATGGAAGACATAGCAGTACGGGTTTAATTCCATCCTCTACATTTACTGCATTAACTAGGGGTTATGAAGGATCCTATGGGGACTTATACCGCAGTGGTTCAGTTTACAATGACACAACTTGGCGGACTGCTTCTTCTGACCTAGATGGTTCTGGTTCATTTGGTTATGGACTTGGAGGTCTAGCTTCAGAGGACCCAGTAAAGAGTTCTGAGGGTTATGTTGGAAACTACGATGTTACAAGTAGACAGCCTAATAGAGGTAAGACCTTGTCTCCTAAAAAAATTCATATTATAGTTTATAAAATTTTTGTTGTTGGTCTGGTATCTAAATGTGTGTTTAAGTCATGATATTTCAGAATATGAATTATTCTGAAGGAACTTATAATGAAAATCTGGTTATTTACTAATTTGCTGTTACACTTATCTTTAAGCTTAGGATCAGTCAGTTTGTGAGTGTTCTAAATTGATAAAAATACCCCATCATCTTTATTCATGGCCCGTGCATTCTTTGAATCATACCAAGTATTTTAGGTTCCTGATTCTTATTATGCACATGGCTTTTAATTCGGACCAACTACAAAGGCTTTTTAGAAAGCTCATGTCTTCTTTGGTTGTTTAATTAAAATGGATCTTTGATAGTTTTCTTACAAGTGTTTACTGCAATCCAAATATAATTATAGCCAGCATCTTTCTGTACTCATGCCTAGCTTCCTTGATTATCTCATTTTTCTACAGTTTTTGAGATTTCCTGAAAAAAAAAAAATTGCAAGCAATTCACATTAAGAATTAGCATGAGAGATTCATAAGATCTACTTAAATGGCACATACTACTCTTTGTCATGTTAAAAGTGTATATCTGTTTTTGCATGAAAAAGACATTAAGACTTGCATATCTGGTATTTGTTTTACACTTTCAGACGTTCTGAATTAATTTTATTTTGTGTTATTCATCTTCTCTTACTGTATTCCCGCTTGCTTCAGGAATTGCTGCATAGGAGATCTGTTAATTGGATATGTCATGGTAAAGTAGATCAGCGGAAACTGGTAAAATAAAAAAAGAAAGAAAGAAAGAGGTATTGTGAATTCATACATCTCCATCACTTAAGAGATTTCAGCTCATAAGGAAATTCATCATATATAGCTAACGTTGTTATTTCATTTGAAGTACACATGTTCAAAGAGAAAGCAGTTTACAAGGGATTTTGTGTAAGGTTTGGGATTTTTTTAGTCCTCTTTTTCATTTTTTCAAGACTTAGGTTCTTTTCTTGGAAGTTGATTGAGGTAAAATCAGATTGCGGGATATACTGAGAAAGATCGGTTCCGATAGTGTAATAGTGCATCTTTGGAGAGGCGCACCAGTGTTAGCATGTTTACTGATATTATTAATTTTTGAATTTGTTCTTTTTTTTGCCACTGTAATACCTGGCAAAGGTGTTTGTTCTTGTCAACATATATATTTTTTCTTTCTGGAATATTTTCTTCATCAAATTGTAAGTGAGGTTCAGTTTGATTTACCAAGCGTGAAACATGAGAGGGATGCCCATCCCATCAAATAATGAAGTTGCTGAACTGATATATTATTTTTAGTCAGACAATTTATCATACAGCAAGCAGTTAGTCTATCTTTGAAGTCAATCTACAGCTCCCCTTAATAGTTATTATGATGAGTAATGCTCCTTATACAAACTTTGCACAAATGGCTGAAGTGGGGAAGTATCTGAGTTTGACAAAACAGAAGTTTAAGTGAGGTAACTGGAACTTATCTTATGTAGTGTAGCTTAATAGTTTGTACACAGTTTGTGAATGAAGTTTGTATAACTAGCTTTACTCAATTATGATGACTCTAGAATTAGTTTATTTCTTTCTCTCCTGTTTGGTGCAAATAATAAGCATGTTATATATGGACCAAAGTTGATTGGTTGCTGCAAGTGGGTATGGTTCAAACTTGAGAAATTTTGGAGCTTATGGTTGTCAGTAGCAACTTCTAAGGTTGTCTAGCTTTCTGCTTGTTTCTTTCGTGAGATTCCATCTTGAAATAACAATTCAGATTTGGGTCTTCAACTGAATTTTTGGGTGGTGATGCTGAATCCTATCCTTTAATGGATTAGGATTTGTCTTATGCTTTTATATCACTTTCATTTTTCCCCCTTTAGAACACCCCTGTTAGCAATTTGGTCATCTCTCTCTACTCTCTTCAGACCCATAGGTGATGGTAATGCTATTTTCACAACTTGGTATTCATAACTCTGGACAACTTTGCGGGTGCATCTATCTCAATTCAAGTAGTCTCATTTAGTTACAATTTTTTGTAGTGTTTTCTCGTGAGATATATATTTTTCTTTGGTGTTTAAGATAATTCTAAAGCACTGTTTTATGATAATATTAAAAGAGAATGTTAAACTTTTGAGATATAATTTTGAAATACTATAAGTAATTAACTCTCAAGTTTTTTGGCAAACTTCTAGATTTTAGAGGAATGCTTTCAATTCACATGCCTAAACTATCTTGATGGCATTTAACTGTAGCAACCACACATTAATAGGTAATTTTTGGATTATTATTAATTATTAAATAAATTTTAATGTCATCCTTCAATGGTTAATATCACTACCAACACATGATATCCGTATATTATGATTATTATAGTTTTAAATAATTCTATTTAAGTGTTTCAAAAATATTATTTTTAAAATTGTCTCTTATAAGTTTTTATAGCTATTTCACAAATTAAAAGAATAAAATTTTGATATATCGTTTTAGAATATAATGTATATAAAATTATTAAAAATTAATATGCTTTCAAAATTATTATTAGTGAAAACATTCGTAATGTAATATATGAGTTTTATATTATGAGAATGTGTTTATTAAATTATATTTAGATGTATTAGTATATTTAAATTTTTTTATTTTTTTTATGTTTTAATTTTTTAATTTTTTAGAATTTTTATTTTAAGAAAATAATGATAAGAATTTAAAAAAAATTCAAAAACATAATCCTTAAAAAATGTAAAAAAATTTAAAAAATATAAATAAAATTAATAAATTTAATTAAAAAATATTTAAATATATCGATATAACTTAAAAAATAGAATATAAATTATTTAAGGGTTGGTTTAAAAAGTGGTTGGAAAGAATGAAGGAATTTGGGACATGATTGTGGTAAGTGGAGATAAGATTGTGGCGATGTTGGGGGATGTCTTGTCAATTGTCATGACCCTGAGTTTTTGCTTTTCAGAATTTAAAGTCTTTGCTTCTTCGACTTTCACGGATGCTATCATTACCTTAAAAAAGCGCTTATCAATCAATACATACTTTCTAAAATTGATTTATAAGTTATTACAAAACTAATGTCTACTCAAAATATTATTAAAAGTAATTTTGATAATAATATTAATTAATATTTGAATAAATCACTTTCCTTGCATAATTTTTTTTATTTAATTGTAACTAAGATTTAAATTCATTATCTTCAATATTAAAAATAAGGCTTAATTTTTGTGTCTTCCTAATTTCAAATTAAATAATTTAATTTTTTAATTTTTTAAAATATTTTAATGTTAATCACTTTATTAAGTTGTTATTTAAAACTTAATTATTATCACATAAATACAAATAAATATACTTAGATTGCAGATTGCGCGTGTTGTTTATATATAATTTTTTTTTCATACAACATTATTATTTCAATTTTATGAGTTGTGTGTATTGAAAAAAATATTACACGTGAGTAACACGTGTAATTTGATATAATAGTCTAAATATGTTTATCTATGTCTATATAATAATAATAATAATCACTTTATAATAAATATTTTTAACATTAAATTTTAAATAATAACTTAACAAAAGATCACAATTATAATTAAGCCTAAAACTAATTTTAGTACCACATAGTCAAACTAATTTATCTCTTACACAACTTGTTTGATAATAATTGAAGCACAAGATTGATTTAGGAGTAAATGTACGATATGACCATTTCACTATACAACTATTGTTCTAATAGCACCACATGTCAAAAATACACTAAAAAAATACTATGTAGTGTAATTGGAACGACTGTCACACAATAAGACCTAAATAGTTTCTTTATTTGCTTTACTTGCAGGCCTTAAGAGGGTGGTTGGATCTTTTTTTTGGGGGAGGAAAGTGTTTCTTTTTTTAAAACAATCAATTTTATAATTTTTTGAACTGTTTGTATTTTTTTTTTTAAGAAGAAGCAAAAGGATAAGAAGAAAAAAAATAAAAAATTATAATTGAAATAAAATCTTTATTTTGTAATTTCTTCTTTTAAAAAAAATAAGTTCATTTTTTTTCGACGATTTTATCCCTTTATTCATAATAATTACATTTTTTTATTATAATATTATAGTTAAATTTTATCATATTTATAAAATTTAAATTTAATTAAATATATTTTTGATATAGTTATATTATTTCGTTCATTAAGTTATTTTTTATTATGATTATTTTTACATAATTATTATTTATTTTAAAAAAATTTTAATTATGTATATATTCATTTTATTATTTTCAAATGAAATATATAATTTTGATACATTAAAAATTATTTTTAAATTTATTGTGTATGTCATTTTCAGTAATTTTATCAACTAAAAGGTTTTTTTACAGTTTTACAACTGAACACCTTTTCTAATTCAAAAGTCATTCTCATTTACTGTATCCAAACACAAAAAACTTCTTATTCTACTAAAATATATTATTTTTTTAAAATCAAATTCTTATTATATAAAAATATTTTTTTTAAAGAATATTTAAACAAGCCCTTCTTTTCTTCAGAAGTTAGAAGCATTGTCATATGGGTTGGTCTGGTCCAACCCAAACCATGACGTTCTCATTTTAAATGGGCCAGGCTATCCTGTCTTTAAATGGGCCAGTAAAAATAAAAATTAGTCCATAATAATTTGCACATAAATGGGTTGGCCAGCAAGCTTTTTCCATTAGGACAAAACATGCAGATCCATGGCCCGTTTAACCTTTTTTTTTAATTGAAGAATGCTCTTTTTACAAAAAAATAACAAAGTTCATAAAAGATTCTTTTATTCAATCAAACAAGACAGATCCAAGAGAACCTAATTCTTCTACGCTACGTTAATTATATTTTTATTTATTATTTATTTTAAAATTTTAAACAATTATTTTTATTAAAATATATCTACCCTATTATTTTCTCTTTTTAAAAAATAATATTTACATTTTTATTTTTTATTATATAATTTTACTAAACCATAATACTAAAAAGTTTTAAAATGATATATAATAATATAGATACAAAAATTTAAACTTTTCTTGCTAAAAAATAATTTTAACTTTAAAACGTCTTTGTAACTGCTAGATTATTGGTGACTGGACTACTTTAACTTCAATAATTCCATATGCAATCATGGACCTGTATGAACATGATGGGATCATGTTTATACCTAAGGGTCTACATATTACCCTTCTCCCTGCCCTCTCTGCCCTTATCTCTGTCCATGATATCCAATGGTCTAAAAGGAACTGGATCCCCTCAAGTACATGAGGGGATCCAAGCACCTAGATTAGAATAGATAGAGAGAGAATATCGCACCGCCTGTGGGTGACTGGAAAATTTTCAAAGATTAAATTAAAAGTTAAAATTTTTTTCAAGGACTAATACCTCTATTAGAGCCTGAAAGGGAGGTTAATTTGTCCATTACTCAACAGGCCTTTTCCCCCCGCTTTATTGGATTCCTTGCTTATTTCAATGGGAAAAGAAGGAAAAATAAATACATCAACTTTCCACCACCATACCAAAAGGTCAAAAAAGCATACTTCCACACTGTCATCAACTGGCTCCACATTTAGGGTGGCATTGTAGTGAATCTTTCATTGGAACAAGTCCCTTTCTTCTTGGATTTTCCCAAAAACAAAAGGGATATTTTGGTTATAGAACTATAAGCAATACCTTTCCAAAAGGTTCACTCAGTCTGAGGGTGCCATCATGCATAGGATTAGTATGAAGAATGAGAAGGAAATAAATGGTTGGTGAATAATCTAAGCCTTTGAGAACATTTCTGCTCAAAGAGATTCTACCTTTACCTTCGGTGACAAGTTGGGAATATAGCAAGCGTGGCTCCAACATGTTCTTACGATGTGTCTGTCATGGACACTATCGGAAATATCAGACGCAAAACCCTCAATCTGGACAACGTCTTCCAAAGAAACCACTCATATGGAAATTATAGTTTGTTGATCTTCTGGAAAAGATTTCAGAGAGATGGCATCTAACCAGAACCTGAAAGAGCTTCAATGGGTTCTTCAAGCAATCAAATCTGAGGGCCTCAATCTTCACAGCATTTCCTTCTACCTTTCCCAACCAACTTCAGGATGCTACCAAGAAACAGAAAACTCCATGAACATAAACATTTCCAAGGACAGCCTTCCATACTTCTCCCACCTCTTGACCACATTGGCAGCAGCCAAAAATGCTAAATCTACTTTGAGGAACCTGGAGTTTCACCGAGTTGAATGGGAGCCACAGGAAGTAAGAAACCTTGGCATTTTGCTTGAGAATAACCCAAGTATAAAGCAAGTTGTTTTTCGAAGAAACAGATTCACTGGAAAATGCCTACCAGAGCTTTCTGAAATTCTGAAGAGAAATAAAGTGATCAAGGAGATCATGCTTTCAGAATCAAATATTGGGTCTGTTGGAGCTGGGTACATTGCTTCTGCTCTGATGGTGAATGACAGTTTGGAGGAGCTGCAGATATGGGAAGATTCAATAGGATCAAGAGGTGCTGAGGAGCTCTCCAAGATGATTGAAGTTAACCCAACTGTTAAATTGTTGACGATTTTCGACTCAAACACCATCACGGCAACCCCTCTTATATCTGCAGTTTTAGCAAGGAACAGAACCATGGAAGTTCATGTTTGGAGTGGAGAAAATGGGGAGAAGAGTTCCAAGGTGGTTGAGTTTGTACCTGAGAACTGCACACTTAGAATTTATAGGCTCAACCTCTCAGGTGCTTGCAGAGTTGCATGCTCTCTAGGAATGAACTTGACAGTCAAGTCACTTGACATGACAGGTGTCAGGCTAAAATCCCGGTGGGCTAAGGAATTCAGATGGGTTCTAGAGCATAACCAGACCCTCGAAGAGGTAAACTTGTCCAGAACATGCCTAAAAGACAAGGGCATTGTGTATGTTGCAGCTGGACTCTTTAAGAACCGTAGTTTGAAAATCTTACATCTTACTGGAAATTGGTTCAGCGGGACAGCTGTAGAACATTTACTATGCCCTTTGAGCAGATTCTCAGCCCTGCAAAGCCAAGCCAACATTACTTTGAAGTGTGTAACTTTCGGAGGGGGTAGAACAAGAATAGGGAGAGATGGGCTAGCTGCTATTCTTCAGATGCTAACAAGCAACCAGAGTGTAAACCGATTGGGGATACATGATGATGAGAGCTTGAGACCAGGTGACTATGTCAAAATCTTCAAGAGCTTGGAAAAGAATGCTACTTTGAAATTCTTATCTCTGCAAGGCTGCAAAGGCGTACAAGGAGAGACATTGCTGCAGACAATTATGGAGACACTACAGATAAATCCTTGGATTGAAGATATTGATCTCTCCAGAACACCTTTACACAACTCTGGAAAGACTCATGGGATTTATCAAAGATTGGGCCAGAATGAGAAGACTGAACCAGAAATAGATTTGCTCAAGGACATGCCATTAACAGAGCCCAAGAGTTGTAGAGTTTTCTTTTGTGGGCAAGAATATGCAGGTAAGGTCAAATGATATAAGTATTTTTAATGTTCATAACTTCATATGGTGTATTAAGTTCGCGAAACTAAATTAACCTCCATATGTTTTCATTTAACACATAAAACCCCAAACCAACATGAATCATAGTTTAGAGTCACATTTGCAGGTAAAACCACACTTTGTAATTCAATATCACAGAACTTCTCTGCTTCAGCGCTCCCCTACTTGGATCCAGTCCGAACAATAGTGAACCCTGTGGAGCAGGCTGTAAAAACAGCAGGAATGAAGATAAAAACTTTCAAGGATGAAAATACAAAGATTTCAATATGGAACCTAGCTGGCCAGCATGAGTTTTTCTCCCTCCATGATCTTATGTTCCCAGGGCATGGAAGTGCTTCTTTTTTCATAATCATATCAAGTTTATTCAGGAAGCCAAGCAACAGAGAACCAAAAAGTACAGCAGAGATTGAAGAGGACCTGCAATATTGGCTCAGGTTTATAGTTTCTAACTCCAAAAGAGCAGTACAACAATGCATGCTACCAAGTGTGGCTGTTGCTCTTACACACTTCGATAAAATCAACCAACCATCACAGAATTTGCAGCTCGCTGTAAATTCAATTCAGAGATTGAGAGACAAGTTCCATGGCTTTGTTGACTTCTACCCAACTGTATTCACAGTTGATGCAAGATCATCTGCATCAGTTAGTAAACTCACTCATCACATCCGAAAGACATGCAAGACAATTCTCCAAAGAGTCCCACGAGTTTACCAGCTTTGCAATGATTTCATAGAGATTTTATCAGACTGGAGATCAGAGAATTACAACAAGCCAGCAATGAAGTGGAAAGAATTTGACAATCTATGCCAAGTTAAGGTTCCACCTGTGAGAATTCGATCAAGACATGATAACAAAGAGAAAGTGGAAATGAGAAGGCGTGCTATTGCTACTTGTCTTCATCACATCGGTGAGGTTATTTATTTTGATGAGTTGGGGTTTCTAATCCTGGACTGTGAGTGGTTCTGTGGTGAAGTCCTAGGTCATCTGATAAGATTAAATGTTAGAAAGCAAAACTCCTTGGAAAGCAATGGGTTTATTAGCAGGAAGGAACTGGAGAAAATTCTAAGAGGAAGTTTACAGAGCCCTATTCCTGGAATGGGTTCAAAGGTATTTGAGAACTTAGAGGCCAGTGATCTTGTGAGGATGATGCTAAAACTTGAACTCTGCTACGAACAAGATTTATCAGATCCAAATTCTCTGCTACTGATTCCCTCCATGCTTGAAGAAGGAAGAGGAAAGCCACAAAGGTGGCAGTTAAGTACACCTGACTGCCTTTATGCAGGTCGTCATCTTGAGTGTCATGACTCGAGCCACACGTTTCTAACTCCAGGATTCTTCCCTCGTTTACAGGCAAGAGTTCCTTTATCACACGTTCATTTTTTTCCCCTGCCCTTTCACCCTATTCATTTGTTTTTTTACACTTTCTTTCCTTTTTGCTGAAATGGTTTCTTGCACTTTATCTCTTGAAAGTTTATGCAGTCTTATCACTTGGTTGCTTTTCTGATTATGAATGTTTACAGAATGCAAACACAGTAACATACATATAAAATGAAACATGGAAAGGAATATCCGCAGCAAGAAACACTTCTTGTGAGAAGTTGCCACTAACAACAACTTCGAAATCACTTGTGGCAAATATTTTGTCGCAGCTTTTTAAGTACTTGAAATGTCAACACCATGTTGATCGATCATAGATGATAATAAAAAAATATATATTTTAAAAAAGAAAAAGATTCGAGTTTAACAAGATTGAAGTCATCCAAAGAAGTTACAATATGATCAAAATTGAGTTCTAAAATTTTTATTACACTTAGGAAGCCAACAATATGTTTCCTTGCACTAGGTTTCTTACAAATGATTTCTAGTAAAGCTACAATATCTTGGAATTTTGAAAATTTCCCTGGCTACCACTTTCTAATTGAATTTTACTTGTTCGGGATCGTAGGTGCACCTTCACAACAGAATCATGGCTCTGAAGAATCAGCATGGAGCAACTTACAGTCTTGAGAAGTACCTCATTTCAATCAGTATTAATGGAATCTACATCAGAGTAGAGCTAGGAGGACAGTTGGGTTATTACATCGACGTCCTTGCATGCTCCACTAAGAACTTGACAGAAACCTTAAGAGTTATACAGCAACTCGTAATACCAGCAATCCAACGCCTCTGCCATGGAATCACCTTGACTGAAAATGTTATAAGACCTGCATGTGTGCGAAATTTGACACCCCCTAGATACAGGAGAACTCAACTTGTTTCCTTGCAACAACTGAAAGAAGCATTACTCTCACTTCCAGCTGACAGCATGTATGATTATCAACACACATGGAGTCCAGTCTCAGACTCTGGTAGACCGATTCTAGAAGCCGGTTTTGATTTTGCACGTGACATTTTATCGGATGATGACTTCCGGGAAGTGCTGCACCGAAGATATCATGACCTATACAATCTTTCCCAAGAGCTGCAAGTCCCACCAGAAAACAACCCAGATGGACATGATCATTCTTTAACCTCAAGTGAGGAAGCTCAAAATGTTGAACCAACCATTGGGGGAATTGCAAAAGGGGTTGAAGCGGTTTTACATAGACTCAAGATTATTGAACAAGAAATCAGAGATTTGAAGCAGGAAATCCAAGGGCTGAGATATTATGAACACAGACTCCTCCTTGAGCTTCATCACAAAGTGAACAACCTCACAACCTTTAATGTCCAGGTTGAAGAGAGGAAAGTACCCAACATGTTCTATTTTGTTAACACAGAGAACTACTCAAGAAGACTGGTCACCACCATGATTTCTGGCATGACAGCTCTCCGTCTTCACATGTTGTGTGAGTTCCGGGGAGAAATGCATGTTGTTGAAGATCAGATGGGTTGTGAACTTATGCAAGTTGATAACACGGCTGTGAAGTCTTTGGCTCCATACATGAAGAAGTTCATGAAATTGGTAACTTTTGCTCTTAAAATAGGAGCCCATCTAGCAGCTGGAATGGGAGAAATGATACCAGACTTGAGCAAGGAAGTAGCCCATTTGGCTGGCTCTTCGCTTCTTTATGGAGCTGCTGGGGCAGCTGCTGCAGGTGCTGTAGGGGCTGCTGCCATGGGTCGTAGAAACAGAGCCGTGGAAAGTTCAAAGGACATTCAACAAGATTTAAGAGCAGCGCAGCAATGGATTCTTGATTTCTTAAGGGAAAGGAGATGCTCCACAGGGAAGGACATTGCAGAAAAGTTTGGATTATGGCGAGTGAGGTACAGAGATACTGGTCAGATCGCATGGGTCTGTAGGAGGCACATTTACACCAGATCTGCAGAGATAATTGAAGTGCCCATTTGAAACTGCATTAAACCTTAAATAGCACTAAGACTTTAGTTTCCTCTCTTTTTTGTCTTGTTTATTTGTCTACTATAAATTTGAGGTACTTAACAAGGTTCTCCAATGCATTTTAAGGAGTTCAAGTGTTGGTCTGAGACTTCAGTAGTAGATTTTGGTTTCTACCATGATGAAGTTCACTTACCAGCTTTTCTGATATAATTACAGTTTAGGAGTATGTTTCATTTTCATCAAGAATAACGATGATCATTCCGAAATTGTTAAACTAGGACAACGAAACGAAGGGCAAAGACTCAAATTTGTATATTATGATAAAGGATAATGATTCTTGGCGCTTTAGGTTACGAGCTTATTTGTGTGAAATAGCCGAAAGCAAAATCATAGATGATTTGGCCTCATCAACCTTAGCATTCGCCATGTGAATGTGGGACCCTCTTATAACTCATGATTATACACATCATTTACATGTTGTTAGATGGGATTTGATTTCGCAATTATTGACATCCAAAACAAATGATACGGAAAGAAGGTAACACAGAAAAGTTCATGTAGCAGTTAAGAATCTTAAGATAGAACCAAACTAGTGAGTACAAAGTTATGATTCCATGTCACCTAAAACATCTCAAAGTACAGAAGGAGAAACCACACTGGATAGTACATTATTGCATTTCACTACTGATATCAGTGTTTGTTCTAAAATCTAAAGTCACCTGCATGTATACCCTTGAAACAGGGAAGCAAAAGCTCAGAAGAAAGCTCTGCTCCCATAAAACACACGGGAGTTACTGTTCTTTGATGCCTGTAGTTTCTGATCAGAGCTTGAATTTCCTGAACTAGGTCCACTTTCAATGTCCAAAGGAAGCTTCATTTTTGCTAATGACTCCGTAAATTGCTGCATGCTTTTCATGTACATGTCTACTATGTCCTGCTGCACCACCTTTGTCTCTGGCTCAATGTTCGCAGTCACAACTGGCTTTGGGAATGAATCATTTGGCAACCCATTTGAGGAATCGCTCTCGCCATCTTTAACATCAACATGTTTCTCTTTGGTGCCTGAAACTTGTTCCTGACTGGGAGACTTACAAGAAGCAGCAGCAGCAGAAGACTCTGAGCTTGCAGGCACTGAAGGAGAAGAAACTCCATTTGTTGACACACTGCTGGGTGGAGAATCAACCTTAGAAGGTTGCACAGACTCAACACTGCATGCTGAGAAACTTTCTACAAGTTGAACACCTGCTTCAGAACTATGATATTCAGCATCAGAAGTGGCCAAGCTTTCAGAGCACTGAGTCTCCTCACAAGGAATGCCAAAATATTCTGAAACCATCAGGTGGTCTTCATTTACAACTTTTGGATCCGGGAACTCAATTTTATCTAAATCTCTGGCTAGTGACTCAGAGGTTTCAGAGTCCAGCAAAGTGACATCTGTAGCTACCTCGGTAGAGATCGCAGGAATCGCCATAACATCAGGTGAAGGTCCACTGTATGCAAGAGACAATTTCACATAGCCTGCAGGGGAATGAAAAAGATCAGTTGAAGAAAGAGAGAACTCTCTCTCTAATGTACCATTCTTGACAAGTACTTCAGACAAAGGCACCAAAGCAAAACCAAGCAGCTGGTCTTCCAGATAATTCTTCACTCTGCTCAGCATCCATATCTCACATTTGAGAGAAGCATCAACAGTCCTAACATTTACACGAAGCTTCTCATTAAAGACAGGGTTCCTTCCACCTCCATTAATAATCTTAGTAGACACAGTGTTCTCAGGATTGCTAGTCAGGCAAATCTTAGCATAAACATCTTGCTTGTGGTATATGCAGATGTTATGGATGTCCCTGGCCTGATGTATGTAAACGTCAAGAATACCAATGAACTCCTCTAAATTAGACATGACAGCTTCCTTTCCATTGACCTCGATGTCACTAGACAAGGGACCAGAGCTCCGCGTGAAAACATCAGACTTTTGCTTCTCACTCTCAACCAAGACAGAGCTCTTGAATGGTGACACAACAGACTGTGGAGAGTCCATGATATATAATTGTGACAGGGAACCTGGCAAAGCACAAGAACTACAAAAAAATCAGGTTAAACAAATCCAGTTAGAAGACATGTGATTCTTATAACATGAAACCCAGCACCCAAAAACAGGTATTAGATCAAATAACAACCTAAAACTCAAAATTCGCTACTTTAGTACCAAGTACAAGCCACAAAGAAACAGCTTGAATAAACTTACTCTAAAACCTACGCTAAAGCAGATCCCAAAAAAGATATATAGAAATTATTGTAGGTCAAATAACATCAAAAGAAAGAAAGAGAGCAAGAGACGCAACACTCGACCCCCATACGTGAGAGAGAAGTAGGATGCTAGAACTTGGATTCCCCCAAATTGTTGTTGACTCGCAGGAGAAAGCCAATTAAGAAACACCAATTACCAGTTCAAAACCTAGCCGGCGTTGTGATATACCAGGACCCAGCTAAGAGCAGACAAACCCATAATTATAAACCAAACCCCACAAATCCCCGGCGGAGTTAGAAAAATTCTTAAGAACCAGAAGCCCAGCCTCCAAAATTGAAAATTTCCAGTGAAATACTCTAAAACCCAGACTCGACCATTAAAAGCTAACAAGAACAATCAATGGGTAGTACCAAAATTTGATCAGATTTCAATAAAGCTGCCAACTTTTCTACGCAGACACTACCACCGGAATCCAAGGGAGGGAAACAGGGAAAGCAAAAGCACGGTGACCCAGGTCGCGTCCAGAACTCCAAAACAAACCCACTTAAATTCTCCTTCGAATTACTCAAAAGCACCAGAAACAAAACAAGAATTCAGATAAACAGGAAACGAAATGAAAAAGGGAGATTAAAAAAGAAAACCCCAACGAGCGTAAAGCAAGATATTGATTACAAATATCGAGACGAAGTTGTGCTTTTACCTGCCTTTGTCACCGAAGTCAAAGTGGAATCTGTGGCCCTAATCCACAATCAGTGGACAACCCAGTTCGCGAATCGAGGAGGTGTTGAAGAACAAACGAAAGCTGGGAACTTCTCGTACACGGGGAGAGATGGAAATGTAAAAGAAGAATAAAATCTAATGGTGAATACTGAGAACTCAGGTGAGTGTGCTTGGAGCTGTCGGGAGTCACAGTGTGTATTTGGAGGAGTATATGTGGGACTATGGGTACAGGGAGAGTAGTTTATAGGATATTTTGTCGTTGCAGAGGCAGAGGATGAAGCTAAGAATACACCGTCTCATGCGATGGCCCCAGACAGACCAATCAAAATGGGTTTGAGTGCGTTTAGTTGGGTGGAACTAGCAGGATATATATGACTTTTACGCACAGCCCCATTTATGCAAAGGCTGCAATTCAGACTGCTTCTGTACATTGTAATTTTTCCTCATAAATTGTCATTGAATTACAGTTGACAAATTTTTAGCAAAAACAAGTTATAGTTGACAACAAATAAGGCTCAATAAAAAGAAAAAAAAAAGTCAGAATTTCATCAATTGGGCACAAAATTTCATTAGCGTCTTTTAAAATTGAGTACATTATTATTTTTTGTTTTAAAATAATTATTTTAATTTATCAATAAAATATTAATTATTTTTTAATTTTAATTTTATTTATTATTATTTTCTGTACATTATAATTTTTCCTCATAAATTGTCATTGAATTACAGTTGATAAATTTTTAGCAAAAATAAGTTATAGTTGACAACAAATAAAGCTCAATAAAAAAAAAAGTCAGAATTTCATCAATTGGGCACAAAATTTCATTAGCGTCTTTTAAAATTGAGTACATTATTATTTTTTGTTTTAAAATAATAATTATTTTAATTTATCAATAAAATATTAATTATTTTTTTAATTTTAATTTTATTTATTATTATTTTCAAAATAATAATAATAAATTAATTTAATATAATATAATTATTTTTTATTATAACAAATTCTTTAATAAATTCTTTAACTTAAACGTAATACAAAAAGAAATAAAATGAGTATTAAGAAGATGTCATAGAAGTTAAGATAAGGAAAACTAGATTAAGGCTCAATCGCAAGAGTTTTGAATGAATTATATGTTTTAGCACACATACGATAATAATTAATTAATTATAGCAATATATATTGTGCATAACATCATTAATTACTTAATTAGCAGGTACAATAGAATGGCAAAATGAATGAAGAATAATTAAATTTTAAAACGGTATCATATAAATTTTTTTTATGTTATTATAAAATATTTTAAAATTATTTGAAATATTAAAAAATAAAATCATGAGATACCATTGTTAAATATAGTGTCTTAAAAATTTTAAATATACTTAATTCATAAAAATTATTTTGCTTTTACATAAGATTTTCTTAAGACAAAAAAATTAGTGTATAATCATTATTTATTTATAATAAGCAATGTCGGTATACAAGGTACATATAGTGGATAAGCCCCTAACCACTATTTAAACATACTATTATAAAATAGGAAGCATCTATGACTAAGTTACCTCTATGTAGTTAATTTAATTATGGATTGTTTGTCATGTAAGGTTACTTAAACCGATATCTTTGTCTTTATATAAGCATTTAATATTAATCTTGACATTATTAATGTAGGCGTATTATTATGATATTATATATAGAAAGGATACTATATATTACACTAATAGTAATTACAAACTCAAAACTATGCCAACTTAATCACTAAGTTACGTATTATTTAATGACAAAATATTTGTAATATATAAATTGCTTATTTGAGTTTTTTTTCTTAATTTATTATCACCTTTTCTTCTTTACATAATAATATTTGAATTGAAACTTTCACTTTTAGCCTGATCTGGATAAAAAAGAAGTCTTAAAATGTAACTTAATGCTAAAAATTTTAGAAAATTATATATTATATTATATACATCTGGCTTAATTATTTTTTATTATATAAAATTATAATATTTCAAAATAATATTTATAATATTAAAATTTTTTTAATACTTTAAATAATTTTATCATAATATATTATAATAATATAAAAATATTAAATTTTATAAAATGTTAATTTAAAATATCTCTTAACGCATAAACGAAGAAATTTTTTTTTCTATGGATTACCTTTACAATTATTTTATTTTTATTTTTCAAGTATTGGGACCGTCGTGTTTATTGGGATTGTAAAGAAAACCTTATCGAAAGTACATGAATCTAAGAAAACATTCTTAGAAAAAAAAAATTGAATTTGAAATGACGTGAATAACAGCAGGTGGCCGTGAATCTAAAGTTACTTCATTGGAAAATATTATATTTTTTATTAAAAAATACAACCCTCCAATTTGTCTTATTACGTGAAATTTTAAAATGGGGCGGCAACCTCCAATCCCTTCGCATCCGTCTCTCTTTGTTAGGTGTGGGGTTTGTGTCATGACAGTTTGGGATTTTGATGATGTTTATTAAACCGTGATCGTTTATATAAATAGAGTTATGATGATAATGTCATATAAAAAATATTTTTTTTAATATTTTATATCTCCTTCCTTTCTCTTTTTCTCTTTTCTCTCCAATTTGCTTTCTCTTGCCACTCTGCTTTTCTATCCTGCTTCTTGCACACACCACCGGTGGCTATCCATTCTTCTTCCACACACCTTTGCCGGCAACGTCCTTGGTCACGATTGAGGTCCCTCACCAATACCATCTGCAAAGCCCGTGCAACTGTGCTTATGGCCGGCCACATTTGTAGACTAATTATTCCCCAAAGGGTAAACATACCATTATTTCCACTTCGATGCCGACGATGGCAATTTTGCAAGTTGAGGGCGAGGTTTGCTGGCAACGGCAGAAATCAAAATCAGAATGCAAAATGATAGTCTGTGTTAATGGTGGAGTTATTAGGTTCAGGCCAACGAATGATGTTGTTCTCTAATGTTGGCGGTGGTGTGCTCCGCCTTCAGCAATAATTTTCGGAAGAGAAAGAGGAAAAAAGGAAAAGCAGACCGTCAAGAAAATTTTGGGGGAGGAGGAGGGAACGAGAGAAAAAAATATAAAAATTGAATTTTTTTTATTTTAAAAAAATGTATTTCTTACGTAACATCACCATCTAAATGAATAGATGATTATCATTTGATAAATATAATAGTCATAACTGTATATCTATGATCCATCCCTTAGTAGTTACTAGTTAGTAGGGATGAGAGGGTATGAGCAAAGTATTATAATATTTAGGTACTAAAGTTAAGCTTTATTCTCATTTTCATTGAATCTTTAAGGTTTAATTACATTTTTAGTATTCTTATTTTTTATAAAATTATAATTTGATCTCTTTATTTTTAATTTGAATAATGTTGCTCTCATATTTTTTTTAATTTTATTTTAATTTCTCAATTAACTTTTTATCTATTCCTTAATAAAAAATAATAACATGGAATTTATTTATGAGAAAAATTCAAGTACTCTTGTAATACATTCAGCAATATTGCCATTCATATTTAGCCATTTAGATTAATTTTACATGTCATCCTTCATGATGTGGCAAATTTAGCCATTTGGATGGAAAGTTAATTGAGGTATTAAATTAAAATTTCAAAGAAATTATATAATAATATTATTTAAATTAAGAATAGAGTAATTAAATTAGAAATTTATGTAAAATAGAGAAAAAAATGTAATTTAGTAAATATTTAAATATCTACTTATTTATTGGAAGAATTTTAGATTGAACAATTTTTTTATACTTACACTTATTTATCTAATTTTTTATTTATATAAAATCCAAATAACATGACCGATCAACCGCAACCCCTCCCATTCTTTTGTTTTGTTTTTTCAATTTTTGTTTTTTTTCTTTATTATAGGAACCCTTAAAAGAGGGTCATTGGCACCAACCATATCCTAATATTCTCTTGAGAGTTTTATTGATTAAACAATATTGTCCATTTATCATGAACTCTATCTGGTTTAATATTTTTTTTTTCTTTTGCAATATTAACGTATAACAGTGATGAAAAGGATCCAGTATCCATAGTTATTATTTTAGAAAACTTTGAAGAGTAAGATATCATAAATTGTTCAACAATAGAAGCTGACTCTCCAGTCTCCTCCCTCGTTAAAAAGTGTTGGTCGCTCCTGCCCAAACAGAAGAATTTTGATTCTCTATTCTAATGGTTTCTTTTAATTTTCATAGCCGTTTACAATTTTGATAAGTAGGGGAAGAAGATGAAGATTTTGATGATAAAATTACATGGAAGAAATGGAGAGATGATTACATAAACAAAAAGGTTGCAGAAGTGGAGAGATTTCCTAGCTTAGTAGTAAAAAATGTCAACTCCTGTGAAGAACTTCTGCACTTTAATTCTAGAAACGTGCCTTTTTTCTTTTTCCCTTCATACGTGGGCCCGGAGGCACATGCTTCACCCCAAGGAATTGTGTAATTATTTTGCTCAAAGTTGTATATAAAATCAAAGATCAATGGTGGTGGGGTCTTCTGCTTTTATGGAGGCTGTCACTATAAATAACTATTCAATCCCTCTTCAGTTTAAATTTGACTGTTGCTCCAATTCCAAGTTTATTTTTAGAGCCAAATTTTTTTATTGGGATGCCTTTAATTATATATATTTTTATTTATTATAAAAATATACAAGAAATTTTTTAAAAGTTAAAAAAATTATAATTTAATTTTAGCATGTTTAAAATATTTTTTGAGAATTTTTAAATTTACCTAGTATTGCTTATAAAAATATTTTATAAATTATTTAATGTATTTTTATTTTTTCTTCTATACCAATATTATTAAAAATAAATAAATAATAAATAATTTTAGTTTTATAACATTTTTTTGTTTTCTCACAACAAATATTTTAAATATATGAAAGATTTAGTTAAGTTAAAATTTAAAATTAGATTAAGTTGGAGTATTTTTTAATTTTAAAAAAATTTGTAGATATTTTTATAATAAAAGATATGATTGTATAATTAAGATAATTTTTAAAAGAATAATTTATTCTTAATTTTATGAATTTATACAAATTTTAAATTAAAAGTATGATAAATAATTATTCAACAAAGAATACTATTTTGATATTATGCTTTTTACATAATGTCAAAAGAAAGCAGCTAAAAGTACGGAGTCCTCAACACACCTCCCAATAATTCTCTCATAAATTGTTGACTATATTTTTCACCCTTTTTTGAAATGCATCAAATCTTATCCATATAAACTTTTTTTTTGAAAATACTGCCCTACTTCTACTCTCTCATTTGCTTCCTTCCTTTTTTGTCTCAATGTGACTTGAAAGATGCCTTTATGATGTAGACATAGAGATGCAAATTTCTTTGACTTCTTCCTACTATTACTAACAATGACTCATATTTTTTTTAAATATATTTACAGATTAAATAATTACAAAAAATACTTATTAACTTAAATTTTAAATCAAATAATTACACTTTATGATTTTTTTAACTTATTTTTTGAATAATAATTATGTAGTATCCAAATTAACTTGCATGTATTTTAATTAAATTAAGTTTTTTACAAATAAATCATTCACATCAAAATTAAAAATTATTTAATCTTTAAATATTATAAACTTATTTTATATTTATTGTCGTTTTCATAAATTTTTTTAGTATTATTAAAAATACATATTTTATAGTAATGTTTTATAAGATTTTGTTTTTTCTTTAATACTATTTTGAGGTACTATTATTCTTCAATTATTTGATATTCTAAAAAATAAAAATAATTTTATGAAGTACTATTTTAAAATATAATACCTTAATAAACTTATCTTTTTGGTTTTATTCCCATGATTGTCTTCTTCTTTTTTCTTTTTAGGTTGGTTGGACTGAATTATTAGTCTTTTAAAAATTCTTAAATTTTAAATTGTTTTTTAATCCTTTTTTTAATTTGATAATTTAATATATATTTTATCTTAAAAATTATTTTTAAGTATTAAATTCAGCTAAAAAAATTATGCTTGAAATAAGATTTTTGAAGATGAAAAATACATGGGAAGACTAAATTATTAACACACTAAATTGATAAATTTTTTAGAACAAAATAAAATGAATGAGTATAAATTCTTATACACTTAGATTGTACCATATCATTTGTGTAATATTTAATAAAAAATTATGTGTGTATTTTAAGTGAGATATAATCAATACATTATTATAAAATTTAGATAAACCCATTTTATCTTATTTAAAAAAATATAATTTATATCTATTAAGTATTATATAAATAACATTATATATAATTCCTCAAACCTTATGGCATGTATTGAAGAATTTTGGCTTTTGAGGTGGCTTTCCACTTTCCACTTTCCACTTTCCTCTTTTGACATAATATTACAGGGTAACTGGGGTCAGAATCCGCAATTTGCGAATGAGATTAGGCGCCTAAATGAAAATTATTAACGGCTAAGTTCTTTCAAATAGTAATAGATTTGAAAGTCCAAGAGCATTAGGGTATATTTTTTAGTATTAACTATTAATTGAATGTTATGAATTTAAATATTATTTTTATTAACATTAAAATACTATTTATTAAAAAAAAGATTTTGAGATGAATGGAATTGGGGGATTCATATCAGAAAGAGATGGCCATATTCTCTTACAACCATCCGATCAGGGAGGAGCAATTTGGGCACGAGTACAAGCAACATGGACGATCCATTATAATCGTTCATACTAACTTGACTCTCTCATTGATATGATAAAATTCAATTTCAGGAATGTCACACTTTAAATGTTGCTATTTCCATAATTTTACAAAAAAATATTATTGGTCAATATATTGGTCGAGTGTATTGTCAATTTCAAAATAAAATATTAAATTAAGATTTAAATTCAAATAATCAAGATAATAAGATATTTTCTTAATCATTAAACTAATCTTTTAATTATATAATTTACTAAATTATTAATGTATCTAGTATTTAAATTTATTAAATTTTGATATATAAACGACGGAAATAACAATCAATACGTTAAGGAAGTGGTGACTCTATTGCGATAATAAAATTGATCATGGTTGAGAGTGACTTTTACTTATATCATAACTATATGTAGCAGAGAATTAGAATGTAAGATTTTTTATAAATTATTTAGATCTTTTACTATTACTAAGCTATTATATATAGTATGATGAAGAGTTGAAGTAATTTACAAAAGACTTTGTATTCTGAACCACCATTTGTAGTAAAAAAAAAAAATCATACTTTGTAATTTAGTATAAATATTAATTTAAGTAATACTTTCGAAATTTACTTTTTTATAATTGTCACTACGTTTTGATATTTCTATGAAGAAAGTGTTAATGGATACTTCAAAAAATTAACTGTGCTCTTAAAATAAATAAAATGTAAAACAAAAACTCATATCCATAATAAATTCAATTTTTTTACACATTAAGACACAAAAAATCAATTGAAGACTTTCTAGAACCATCCTTAGTTGTTTAGTGCAATCATAAAATTCAAAAGCATTAAGCATAGATTGATCAAAGCGAGTTATTTGAAGAGTCGTTCTTATTAATTACCCCATTAGATTTATAAGATCAAGTTAATAAAATAATATCTCATTTTTAAAATTAAATTTTGTAACTTAACCTTATTTAATTTTGGTGTCATAATTAAGATAAGTTAAGCCCTTAAAAAATAAGGTCGGGCTAAGATTTGAAGTGTTAATATTTTTTAATAAATTTTGTTACCATTCAAACATTTAGTAAACAATGTTACGTAACGTGATATCAAATACGGGAGCATAATGTTAAGATTTTATCTTGTATTAAAAGATTGAGTCACTCAAACTAAGTTTTGGAAGTAATGAAAAATAAATGAAAAGAAAGATAAAAATAATTGAGAAATTGATAATATTTTAAGTAGCGAATGTGTGTGGTTCGTTGCTATATTGTTTATTGTAAAAGAAATGTCAGCAAATGTTGACTATTATTAGAAGCATAGTGTAGGGATAACTTAAATCAATGAGGAAGCTTTGAAAAATGGCGTCCACATAACGCTTTTCACATTTCGTTGCTGTTTTTTTATGTGTTATATTAATTGCTCTTCTTTGACTTTGTAATAGCCGTGCTCATCTCATCTGGCTACTTACCTAATCCCACACTCTTTATATACAAATTATCATACTTTCCCTACTTTTTAGACCATTCATTTTCCCTATTATAATACAAACACAACCCACTTTCCAAAATATCAACTAATTTACTAAATTATGTACGCCATTCACTGTTTTCAGCTACCCCACCTTGTTTCTAGAAAACAAATCAAAGTTATGTTCTATTTTGTATCTGCACTTAATTATAATTTGGTTTTGAGCTTTTTTTCTATAAAATTTTATTGAATTTTAAATCCAAACTTTAAAATTTAACAAAAGTTAAACCAATGATGTTGCTCACAATCAACTCTATTAGGTATGTATTTGTTTTATGTAATTTTTTCGTCTAAATATACTTTTCATCTCTTAGTTTTTTTTACATGAAGTTTTATATTCTTTATTTAATTTTATTCGTTTTTATTTTTAATTTATACTAAAAATATTCTCGAAAAAATATAAATATTAATCAAGTTTAAAACAATCTTAAGGCGTACACCCCCACATCAACTAATACATTTAAAAAATAAAATTTTCTAAATATTAACCATCCCGTGAACTAGAATATACTTTTTGTTATCAGTGTTTTCCTCAACATTAAAATGACATATCAAATACTTTGGTTAGTAATTCTCACAGAGTTAAGTTGGAGAAAAAAATTGATGATATTTTAAAAAAACCAAAGAAGAAATTAAAACCAATAAAAATTAAGAAACAGAAATAAAATTTGAAGCAAAATTAAGGGATAAAATTTATATTTTACCCTAGTTTTTTTTCTCTACATATTAATTACTAGGAAGTAAAAAGAGAGAATAAAAGAGATAAAAATATTTATCATTTGTTTGAAAATATAAAGAGGGAAAACAAGTGAATAAGAAAAAATTGAAGGTATGAAAATCTAATATCAGTAAGCAAACTCACAATTTTGCATGTTATGAAGAGTAAATTTATAGTGTATAAGTGAATCAAGACATTGTTATATATACAAAAAAGTGTAAAATACTTTTATATTTTAATTAATTTTGATAATTTTTCAATGGAGGAAAAGATGGAGCAGTTGGTGCAGTGGAAAGCAAAAGAGGCGAGGCTGCCTTTCTAGACTTGGCATATGTGCTTGCCTCAAAAGGGAAGCTGCTGGAATTCCTAGTCATCTTACCAAATCATTTCCTCAAAAGTTGAGGCCACCAACAGTAGGTTTGGCTTATTCAAATTTGGTTTCACAAAATTCCAACTTCAAGTAAGCATAAAGTTAATGCTTTAATTTGGACTTATATTTTATAAATCACGTTGCCTCCATCCAATTTTGAAGTTTGTTTTTATTTTGGGGCGCTTTTGTGATATCTAGCACTCACCCAATAGCCCTTATAGGACACTCATGCCTTGAAGTTTATTTTTTCTTATAAAATTTTTATGAATCCCATCTATCAAATATTAACATTAAGTCATAAATAAACATATATAGTATTAAAAAGTCCTTTACTTGTTAGTTTTGTTATATAAATAACTCACAAAAAAAGAATTTTTATTTTTAAAATATACTAATATCTTGTTTAAATGATATTATTATTAATTGTTAAATAAAATTTTTCAATATACATATATATTAATGTTAATATTTTTAAAATGTACTTGGAGCCTCATTCTCAAGAATCCTTTAGGATTTTTGCCCAGAAAAGGAATCCCTCTCAAAAGGAGGGTGTCAATTAGGATCGGATCTAGCGAGTTAACCTTAATCTTTAATGAGTTTTGAGTCAAAAAATTAGGTATTAAAAAATTAGGGCCATTTTTAACTTAACTCGTTTAAAGCTTAGTTTGTCAAGGGTTAACCTTTAACGGGCCGGGTTGAGTATTGTTTTTTTCTTTTAAAACTTAAACCTTTTTTTTTTTAGTTTTCATTTACTAAATATTTATGTTTTGTAAATGAAGAAGAATATGGTAACTCAACAATTGTACCAAATTTATCTAAGAAATATTCAAATATAATTATCAAGAATAATTGACTAATCCTTTTGGTTTTAATTTTATGCTATTTTCTTTGTGGATATTAAGTCTATGATAAATTGATGATATTTTATTATGTATACAAATTTTATATAATTGATTAATATGAAAATGATTGATTAATAGTTTATGATTAATTAATAATTTAAGTTTGATTTTGTTATAAAATTTTATAATATTATTTTTTATAATTTTTTCATGTGTTAATTTGTTAAGGTTCGTTTAACTTTGTAATCCTATAGAATTAAGCCTAGGTTAAATTTTAGAAGTTCTTTTAAGAAAATAACTTTTTGGACCTGACTCATCAAGACTAATATAACCCTAATTGACACTCCCTCCTCCTCACTGCATGCTGCTACTTTGCAGTTAGGTCTAGGTGGGGTTGGCATGGGAGGAACCCACAATTCGATTACTTCTTGTTTACATAATTACATTAGAACCTACAAGCTCAAAAAAAAATTGTAAATGTTAATTATAAAATTTAGTTAGTTTAAATATTGTATGATAAACTTAAAACAAAAAAAAGCCTCCTCTATAAGAATTAATTTTTTTATGGGATTAATATTTGTTTCACTAATATGATATATTTATATATTTATATTTAGTTTTTATATTTTATTTTTAATATATTAAACTTATCTAAAAATCTTGTTATTCTCTACATAATTGATTGTACACGTTTCTATTAAAACCAACATGCACAAAAGCTTCAATTCTAGAGACACAAATCTACAATTTTGTAAACGAAGACTCTTTAGAAAAATTACTACACTTTTGTAATCAAATTTAGCGGTTTAATAACACAAATTGTCAGGTGGGTTCTCCTGCATTTGGACCCAGCCCATTTCCATTATACCCTCTTTACAATTTATTCATTGGGCGCCTGAATCCACAACAGGCCCATTTAATTTTTTTAAATATTTAAAAATTATATTTTAATCCAATACTCTACAATATTTTTTCTTTATTATTATAATTTTTCGTTTAAAAATGATTTAAAATAGCAAATAAAAAATCTTATAAAATAAATTTTAACAAAATTATAGCATTTAAAATATGACATCATAATTATCATTAGATGAAATAGAACATACACATCTAACAATAATGTATGGTTCCACATCATTTATATAGTATCTAAATATATTTAAGTGTAACTATTCTTAGATTATATTAAATTTATCTTTCTTTTATTAAAAGAACAAGTATTTGTTATCATTATTTTTAGTAGGAATGTTTTTTATTTGTTAAATACTTAGCTAAACAATATATTATCACTTATATGGATGTTATTACTATACAGCCCGCTCCCATACAGCCCCAATAGGGAATTTATATCCCACCTGCCATTTTTTATTTTATTTTGCATTATCTCTTTGTTTTTAATTTGTATTTTTTTAGAATTTTTTAACACCTGTTTTTTTTAATTTTCTTTAAAATTTGCGCCTTTTCTTAAAAATTTATATTATGTAATTTTTTTTTAAAATTCTTTTTGGTTTTATTTATTTTTTTAAACTTAAAATTTATTTCTTATTATTAAAAAAAAGATACCACACCAATGAGGGGGCAGATGTCTTTTTCAAACGTTTTTTTGTAACTTTTGTATTTTAATTGTTCTATTAGGCTTGTTAACCTATTATTCTATTAGTTTGTGATGTATTTCTCTATTTAGAGATTTAATATGGTCTGTCTTTTTCATAATTAATTTAATTTGGAAAATCGCTGAGTTTTGTAAAAGATTAAAAATTTTTAAATATGATTTTTGAATAAATTCAAAAGTTATGTTTTTCCCTAAGGCTGTTGTGGTTAGAATGGGTATATTATTGTTAAAAATGATGTTCCTAAAATTATTGATTCGTTCAAGTTTTTTACTAAAACGAATGTGGTTTTGAAACATGTCTTATTATTATAGATATGAACTTTTAAAAGTTTATAGTTTAGATGCAGTTTAGTTCAATTTGCACTATTTAACAATTCTTTTGTATTTTCATACTATTGTGTAGGGATTAGTCATTTTGTATATAATTCATATTTGCTCTTGAGTCAAACAGTGCTATTGTTTCAAGGGTATAGTCATTATTAATAACTAACCTAATTGGGCAATACCATTTTTGTATTTGTATTTTAGAGATTATGTTTATGTAATTTTGTTCTGATTCTGGTTCTTTTTCTATTAATACTTCTTTTCCTTTTGTTTTACTAGTTTCTGGTAATTCTTGTGAATTATTTGTTAGATTGAACACTTGTAATTTTAAAGCCATGTCTTTTAGCTTCATTTCTCTAATTTCTTCCTTTATTTGTTTGATTTGATATTGTAAATCTTGTATAGTTACTTGTTGTTCTTATGGCTTAAATTTAGTTAAGATTTGTTGTACGTTGTATGTTTATATTGTTTTTGGTTTTTGTTCCTATTTTTCTATGACTTCTTTTAATTGTAGAAGGTAATCGCTTTTAAGTTCTGGGTCTTGTATCTTATCTATAATTTCTATAAGTAATTGTGCTTTGTCTTTGTTTATTACATTTATAGTTTGTATTTTCATATAATTGTTATAACTACATATTTCTGGTCCTAAACATATTTGTTCTTCTGTGCTAGATGATTCATTATCAATTTCCTCTTGAATATTGTTAATTTGATTATCTTATTCAATATATGAAGTTTCGAATTCAGAGGTTTCATATTGTTCATCTATTAATAGATTGATCAAGTTTTGTTTAAACTTCTTATCTAATTTTAAACTATTTATTTTCTTTTTTACTTTACAATGTTTTGATGTATGTCCTACTTTTCTGCATTTAAAGTAAACTATGTCTTTTATAATATATTTTTCTTGTGAGTTGAATTAAATTTTTTGTATGAACTCGGCTTATACTTAGAATATTTTTTGTATCGTCTTTTGTATTTTTTATCAGAAGGTTGATTATGAGACTTATGGTATTTTCTTATTTTTCTAGTGCTAGAGGAAGGCTTGAATCTTTTCGATTTCATATTGTTGACATAATGTTCCTATTTGTTTCTTACTATCTTTTAATTTTGACTTAAATTTGTATTGTAACTTCAAATCATTACATATGGCTAATCCTTATGTAGTGATAAAGTTAATAATTTGTCCAAAAGTAAGTTGATCATAAGGTATGATATTGTTAAATAGTTTTCTAATAGTTTCCTTAACCTTTTCTGCAAAAAGTTTAGGTAAACCTTCTATAAACTTTTCTTTCCAAAAATTTGCGTTACAATCAGTTCTGGCATAAAGTTTTGTAAAGAACATATCTTTGTACTATCTTAAATATATCATTGTGGGGCAATTTAAACTAATTAACTGTTTAGCTATCCTATCTGGAAAGGTTAAAGGATCTCATGTGAAATATTTTGTTAAGGTATACATAAAGGTTGCTACTGCATTTGGTACTAATACTGGTTGTCTATTTTCTACTTCTTGTTTTACAGCATTAAAAATTACTTGTTTTTCTTCCTCTGATAGGAAGTTACCCTACCATCCTTCTAATTGTCCTGTAAATCCTATAACTAACATTTGTACTATTTGCTGTTCTTGGTTTCATTTGATCCTATAAACTGTTGTTGTCATGGTCATATTTTGTATAACATTCAGGATATGGTGTTCACTAGCTCCATTTATATTCCATTCTACTATGGATTCTCCTGAATAACTTCTTTCTATAAGGGAATTTCTTTCCTCGTATTATGTGTCTAGAAATGTAGGTCTTCTATAATAATTTATTATTGTTGGTAAAGGTGAATTTTGTCTAGTGTTTCTATAATATATCTTATTTAATTGTTCTTCATTATCTTGTTGAGTTAAGGTAATTATTGATGGGTTGCTAGGACTAACATTTGTATTTAGATTTTGGAATTTTTGAGTTTTTTCTTGTATTAATCGTTCTGTAGGTTCTTGTCTTCCTAATTTAATCTTTTTACTCTTCTAGTGATATTGTTTCTATCTTGTATATTGGTCTTTGTGGATCTATGTGTTTGTAATTCCCTTGTTTGAGGTTTGTTTCTATATTTTTAGTGTTAATTTAGTTTTTTACTCTTTCTAACCGTTTAACTATTGTAAATAATATCTTATTTAAATAATTGTTTTGTGACTGAGCATTTTTTATGTCATTTCCCGTAAGGGTTGCACTAAGACTTGATGTTATTGTTTTGAAGGACGAAGCTTCTATGACTACACAATCTTTAGTCTTGATTTTTATTGCTTCTAGCAGGGGATTTGTTGTGTCTATTTTTATTTCATCTAATTTAATCCAAGTTTGGGTAGTCTTGATTGTCATGTTTATTGTAGGGATTGTTGTCATAAATGAGTTTGGTATATTATTATCTTATATATATATATTAAACCATTGAAAGAAATAAACATTCTTTCATAGTTCCTTAAGGTCATTATAATATTGTTGTAACCATTGTTCTCGCTACTTATCTATAAAAATGGCTAAGAAATATCATTTTCTCTGGTCTTTATTATGTTATGCTAAGAATTCTTTTTTTATGTATTCTTTATCTATCTCAAATTTTTTTGTTAATATTAGAACTTGAGATCTAGTAGGGGATATATTTAGTGAATCTTTTTGGTATGTTGGTTATGGTATATTTGGTCTAAAGTTTACTCCTGCTAAGTTGTAATGTATAGTGTTATTGTCTGAACCGACTGAGTGCCTAGAAGGTTGTGGTCTATTACTAGATTCAGTCATTCTTAAAGATGATGATCTCTTCATCTTAAGAGTAATATTTTCATTTTTGTTTTCTATTATGTCTGAGATTTCTGTTGTTTCTTCTCTTTTAGGAGAGGAAATCTCTTTAAATTTCCAATATGCTATAATTTAGCTAACATTTATCATTCTAATAGGCTTATGTGTTATTACCTTAGTTCTATCTAGATTAGCTTCTATTATGATGGTATCATTTCTGGGAAATATTCGTCTAACTTATACTTTAAACAAATTCTTTAAGAGTTTGTATTGTACTTTAAAAAATATTCCTACGTCTTCGGATCATTCTTTAAACTGTTGTACTACATTTGTATTGAGTACTCAGACCATTAATATATTTATTGCGTAAACTAATTTCATAGTTTAGGTAACAATTAAAATATACTGGGCCATTAGCTATGTTGGATTCTAAACATGCTAATATTGAATTATCAAAACTTAAAGCTCTTGTATCCCTTAAAAGGAGAAGTATGAGTTGGTTAACTCATAATCTTCTTAGAAGTTTGATAGCTACTTGTATTAATCCTACATATAAGAAGTTAAACTTATCCTTGATATGTTGATCTATTAGCTCTAGGTCTAATAGTTGTAAGGTTTCATGTTGTTTTCTTATTGATTTTGTGGTTTTCACTTTTTTGAACACACTAACTTCTAAGAAATGAAAGGTAAATACTTTGTATATCTTATTAAAACATATGGTAGGTAAGGTCTATGAGACTAGGTTTTGTTCGATTTCTTGTATAGAGAACGATTGCTGTTTACTAATACTACTTTTTGCCACATCTTCATTTTCTCTATGGTCTTGAGTCCTAAAGATGATATGATTTTTCTACTTGAAAGTCTTCTAAAAATATTGCTCATAATTATTTTTAAATAACTATCTTTCTATGTTAATTTCTATCAGAAACTTATCGGGACCACTTCCACAGAGGGACCACCCTTAACACTTTCCTAAGCTCACACGGGCTTACCAACACTAAGTTTGTCTAGAACTTAACTATCAGAGAATTATTTAAAAATAACTAATTACAAACTTCCTATAAGACTTTAGAGAACCTAGCTCTGATACTAGGAAAAGCAGGATCAGGTAATCAAAATAGAGAAAAGTTAAAGAAATAGATTTTGTAAAATTATGGTATAAAAACTAAATTATGGTACAATAGAGTAATTACAAAATATTGTAAAATATTGTAAAACTAAAGAACTTACAAAGTAATGTGAATGAGAGGATGAGGAAGCTTTGAATATTACAAGTGTTTATAAAATTCTAAAACTTCAAAGGATCTTCAAAAGAACTATGTATTATGATGAGTGACCTTTTATAGACCAAGAAGTTGGGACTCAATCTGTTTGGAATCCGTTGCAAACTTCAAACCTTTTTAAATTTGGAACAATTATGTTATAGTTGATATAATTGGCTGTCAGTGATGTTACATGGAAAATTTACTTTTGTTAAAGTCTTTTGTTTGGTGGTGTCACATGGAAACTTTATTTTTGTTAAAGTCTCTTGTTTAGTAGTGATAACTTTTGACTTTTGGTGCCACTAGCTGCTAGGAATCTTTATCTTTAAATAAAGATTATCAATAATGTCTAGTGGTGATGTCCTGTCTGTCTCCTAGTCGAATTGTGATAGATTCTCTAGGCTAGAATGGTTGAAGTCTATGCCAAAATAGTCATCCTCGTTGAGAGGAGTGAAATCTGAAATGACATCATCTTGTTCTTCATCTTCTACTGAGGTGGCTCTATCAGAGAAGGTTTGCAGCTTTTGTGAAAGTTCTTCTTCTGAAGTAGCTGCTGTTAGGCTAGCTATGATATGAGATTTTGCTGTCAAAAATTGGCTGTTTGGTTGTAAAATAGCCTTGTTGACTTGTTGTTTATGTTTATTATTGTGTAACCATTTTTTAATGGCCAAGATCTTTTCCTACCAACAGGGGATGAGGAAAATGCAGTTTTTTTAAGAAAGTATATTGCCAAGTCATAATCCAAGATATACCAAAATTGATCACAAATTGAAATAATATACTTCCTTTAGGGAATTTTGTCTGGCTTTTGAACAAGTTATAAGAGTTCAAAGCTTATTGTGGTAAAATATGAAGATTGGGTCCAAAGAATCATTCAATGAACCAATGAGGAAATGTTGTAATACATTTCTTAAACCAAATAAACCATGAATGATTATCTGGTCTAACAAAGATCATATTATATCAGGCTTTTTGATAGTCCTGATAATTAATTGATTGTGGTTTGAACTGTTTAGAGAAACTCTAGTGAATGTATATAGACATCTTCCATTGTGATGGAGTTAGTATTTAGTTTATTTTTAATTTTGAATATAGGATTCGTTGAGGATTTTGTTCATCGTACTAATCTAGATCACATAATGCGGGTGCGGGTTCGAGTGTGGGTGCGAGTGCAGGTGCTTCAAAGCGTCAATTTGTAAAAAAATTTCAGTGCAGGTGCGGTTCCAGTGCGTTTAATTAAAAAATAAATAATATATGTATATTTATTTATATACCATATACATATATAGTAACAAACTAACAACTACAAAAGATTCATAATTCATATTTAAATACTTTATTGAGAAATAATTGTTTAAGATTTAAACTTAAGAGTTATTAACTTACTATTTCTAAGATATAGATACAAAAATTGCAATATAGCATATCAAAAATTGGCCCAACTCTTTTCTCCTTTTCCTATTTTTTTCTCTCTTTTCTATTTAGCCTACAACCTCCAAACCCAACAATTATATGCCAGTTCAACTGCTCACCTAGCTCCAACAAGTCCAGCCTATTAGGTGACCTAGTCTAACCCTAAAAACCTAACCCACTTCCCTTTAACCTAACTTAACCCTAACTCCCCCTCATTTCCCTCACTCAACCACGGACACCCCATTCATTTCCCCTTTCATTTTTGCTATCTTCCTCTTCACCTAGTTGTAGACGCACTTTTCCTCTTCCATTTTCTCATTTTCATGAAGCTTTTTACTTCAGCACTTCACACGCCTTTTTCCCCTTTTCTGATTCTGTTACCCGTGTGAAGATTAGTTGAAGAACAAAAGTAAAGGTGAAGGCTTGCAAACTGTGGAAGACCAAATTGCAAATTGTTCCTTCATATTTTTTTCTTCTCGATTCTATTTTCTCAAGAAAATCATGGTGAAAGGTTCAACCAGTAGTCCTACAAACTCGGCCATGGCGTCGTTGAAGGTTATCGCCAGACTCACCTCCAATCTGGACATGTAAAATGAATAAGAAGCAAAGAATCGAACAGGAGGTGAACTAGATTCCAAAATCCGGCGAACTCACCATACCACATCAGTTGTAGTTCACGAATTGAAGATGCATCCGAATGTGAATCGTTAGTTCACCAAACTGGAGATTATTTGGAAGGGTAGGGGATGAATTATGTGATCTAGGTACTTATGAGTTATTGTTACTGCGTTTGTATCTATAAGAATAAACTCATAGAACAGTCTTGTTTTGTCAAGGGTTTCAGGCATAAAATCCCAACTTGGTGAAGGGAAATATCTAGAAACTATCTCTTGTGGATAGACTTTTGAATGAGCTTGGAATTATGGTTCTACACAAAATAAAGGAATATTAAGGTTTTTTTTCAAATAATCCCTTACTTCTTTGGTAACTGTATTGCCAGGAGGTTTGGTTTGAGTTGGTATGGTAGGCTGAACTGGTTGGTTCAAGATTTGCTTATAAGATAATGGAGCAAATTTGTTTTTATAATATCGAACAAATTGTTCTTTGAAAGGCTCAAGGAAAACCTGTTTGAGAACTCCTCCATAGCCTAAATCTGAAGCATCAATTTTTACGATCATACTGGCTTTAAGGTTTGGTAATCATGTCATGGAGCCAATTTGTTTTCATAATATCGAACAAATTGTTCTTTGAAAGACTCGGGGAAAACCTGTTTGAGAACTCCTCCATAACCTAAATCTGAAGCATCGATTTTTACGATCATATTAGCTTTAAGGTTTGGTAATCTTAGACAGGATCACGTTTTCACTTTACTTTTAAGGTTTCTAACTATTGTAGTCATTTGACTATCTTAAAGTGGCAGACTCTTTCTAAGTCTAGTAAATAAATGGCTACTTGTTGTCCTGAGGTTTGGTATAACAATTGCCACATAATTGAGACATCTTAAAAATTTTTGTAACTGAGTTTTGTCGTTAATTTCATCCGAGAATTTATTCGTGAATCTATTGTTCTACTAATGAGAGTTATAGTTCCTTGATATATTTCAAATCCTAAGAACCTAATTCTAGTTTGGAATAATTTCATCTTTTTAGCTGAAACTACTATATATATATGCTATACTCCCAGCTATAGTTCCTTCCCCATTTTTTTGTCCTATGCCATCTTTTTTTTTTGTTTGCATTATTTATTTATTTTATTTGAAAGTTTTTGAGATGTTTTTATATTTTTTTTTTACTTTTTCTTCAAAATTTTTATTTTTTTACATGTATGATTATTTTTGAATTGTGTTTATTTTTAAAACTTTTTAAATTTATATATTTTTCTTCAAATATATATATAATTTTTAAGATTTGTCTATGCTATTGCTTTATTGTTAGGGCGGTAACATATAATTTTTTGTTCCCACATCTCATTATTTTATTTTATTTTATAGTATTAATTAATTATTTTCTATGTCATATATTTTTTTAAAAATTTTTTAAAATATTCTTGATTGAAAATCTTTAAAAAAAATAATGAATGAGTAATGCAATAAATATAGAAAATTTTTAAAAAATTCAAAATTATTTTTAAAAATTTTCAATAAAATATATGATATAAGAAATAATTATTTAATATTAAAAAATAAAAAATATATTATTCTACCGTTACATTTTAAGAGATTTAACCAATATAATTATTAATAGTGACAGCCGTTAAGACCCGAACGATCGAATGCCCAAATCCAACTCACCGGCCTCAACGGCTAGTTATTTGAATCGAGTTGCATACATAGACTACAATGTGACTGGCTCCATGGAGCGCTTTATTTGCTTCTTTTTTTTTGGTCACCTTTACAAGTCACAGCTTTAAATCATAATTTAATACAGAAAATTTATATATTGAAAAAATAAGAGGTCGAGAGTTATACTCTATGTCTAAGCCACTTACGGAATAGTTAATAAAAATGTGAGTGGGGGCAGGATATTATTACATTCGGAATCCTTGCCTTTATTTTTGAAGAAAAAAAATCTTTTAAAAAAATACAAAAAAATTATCCGGCTGAGGGTGATTTAGTCATTTCACGCACTAGTATTCAAGTCTGGTGTGGATTGAAAGTTTATAACGGTCATCTCAATCATCAAGAACACACTTTCTTCCTCTTCCCTCTGCATCAACATTTGAATCCAAAGCCTCTCTTTTTCTCTCTCTCTCACTCTCGCTGTGTATTTCTCTTCTACTGTGTACAACTCTGTCGCTAACTGGTTTTCTTGATCTGCAAAAGCCATGAGGCAAAACAGTAACGCAGAAACTGCCGAGAGCCGTTTCTTAGGCAGCATTTCGTCCTCGTCGATCAGAAACCTTCTTCCCAGATCGATCTCCTCCAAGCAGAAATCTACCTCAAACCCTAGAATCCCCAAATCAAATACTGAAAACACTCCCCCTACCGATCCAAACATCCAGGTTAACGACGATGACCAATCGTTGCCTGCTACAACCAAGCATTTACAGTCCCAAACCCCGACTTCTCATAATGGAATCGCTGAATCGACGGCCCCTCTTGAGCCATCCACGCCTCATGACCCATCTGTGAAGGCAAGTAGGAATTTTGATGTTCTTCGGCTTAATTTAGAAAAGCCGTAATCTATATAAGCCTATAGATGAGTACGTGAAATTATATGCTTTTTACTTATGCGTGTTTATGCAACAGGTTGTAATACGAATTAAACCTGTTAACAGCCATGGAATAGAGGGAGATCGGACCATTAAGAAGCTTTCTTCTGATACGTTGTGTGTTGGGGACAGGCAATTCACTTTTGATTCCATTTTTGATTCAAACTCCAATCAGGTAAGAACGTGACTTTGAACTTATACTTTACATTTTTACCTTTAATTTGCCTTAACCCTAATATGAATCAATAGGGTTATTAGACGACTTCGCTGTTACTATGATACAATTATTAGTTCAATTTCTTTGCTTCAATTGTCTTGCTTACAACAGATAAGGGTATAGAAATTAGAAATATGATTTATAAGCTGTTGTTTGTGCAGGAAGATATTTTTCAATCTGTCGGTGTTCCGTTGGTTAAGAATGCTTTAGCTGGTTACAACACTTCACTTCTGTCATATGGTCAGGTAATTATTGATGATTGCCATATTTTTTAATTATTTAGTACAAATTTCATTAGCATTTAGCATTATTGATGGGAGATTGACGATTTTTTGTTTCTTTTACTTTTTACTAGTCTGGAAGTGGAAAGACTTATACAATGTGGGGTCCCCCAAGTGCCATGGTTGAGGAGCCCTCGCCTAGAAGTCACCAAGGAATTGTTCCTCGAATCTTCCATATGTTATTTTCTGAGCTTGAGAGAGTATGTTGTTTTCCCTACTTTAACTGCTAGTGCTACGAATTTTCTATTATTCTTGAGTTTTGACTATGAGTTCGAATTACTATGTATAGGAGCAACATACATCTGAAGGGAAACAGTTCAATTATCAATGTCGTTGTTCCTTTCTTGAGGTACGTTTTTTTTCTTTATAAAATTTCTACAATGGAGCAAGGGGGGTCCTTACTCATGTGGAAATGGACCTCATTCTTTTATTTTTGGTTGTTTCGAAACAGATATACAATGAACAAATTGGGGATTTACTTGACCCGACCCAGCGAAACCTTGAGGTAGGCTTATGCCATACAGTACAATTTTTCATCAAAACATTGTTTTTCTACTACTACTTTGTTTTTTTTTAATTGTTGCATGCTTACTAGAATTATTCTTTGGTCTTTATATAGCAGATGAAGGATGACTCCAAAAATGCATTGTATGTTGAGAATCTGACTGAGGAATATGTCTCTAGCTATGAGGATGTGACACAAATTCTGATTAAGGTAGAAGCAAATGATGGAGAGTTGGATGTCTTTATGCTGTTTTTAAAGAGGACGCTTATATTTATTTGACTTAAATTATATCTTACCATTTAAGTTGATATCTCTATATATGCTGCAGGGCCTTTCAAACAGAAAAGTCGGAGCAACAAGCTTAAATTCTAAGAGCTCCAGATCACATATCATTTTCACTTTTGTCATTGAGTCTTGGTGTAAGGTATATTTCTACTTATCATTTGCAGACCTTATATATATAAACTCCTGCATTTGTGTATGGAACCTTTCGTTTCTTCAAAGACAGAAACTAATTATAGTTGTATCTTTAAGATTAGAGGCAAAATTATATTGTTTATATTCACTATTAATCTTATTGCTAGATGTGATTTATGTCAACTGATTTTGCAGGGAACCTCATCAAAATGTTTCAGTAGTTCAAAATCGAGCAGAATTAGCCTCATTGATCTTGCTGGATTGGACAGAAATAAAGTTGACGAGGCAGGAAGACAGTGTCTAAGGGAAAGCAAAAATGTAAAGAAGTCGTTATCTCAACTTGGGTAAGATTCCATGACTAGATTACTTTCTACACAATTTTTTCTACATCTTGACTGGATGGGTTTTCTGTATGTAGGTAGAATGTGTCTTACTATGTCAAACCATTGTTACATGCCTAGATAATTAGACGTATATACTTTAGTATTTTAATACGTTTCTCTAAGATGAATAGTCTGCTACCTTTGAATCGTTTGCTTCTGTCACTAGTTAATGACTGTAAGAATTCTAAAGTCCAGCAACCATGATTTACTATCGTCTAGACCTCTTTGTAAATCACTGTTTAATTTCATTGATGCAGGCGCTTAGTGGATGCTCTGACTAAAGACACTGAGTCTGGAAAAGCTGGAGCCATTCCGAACGGGAATTCCTGTTTAACACGTTTACTGCAAGAATCACTTGGTGGAAATGCCAAGCTCTCAGTAATCTGTTCCATCTCCCGTGATAACAAGTATATACCTGGATCAAAGAGAATAACTTAACCACTTATAGTTATAGAGTCTACTAATAATGATATAATATGTTTAGTTATAGAAATAAAGATTGTACTGGTTGATTGTAGGAGTAATGGTGAAACACTGCGGACACTCAGATTTGGACAGAGAGTAAGATCCATTAGAAATGAGCCAGTTATTAATGAAATAAAGGAGGATGAAGTTAATGATTTGAGTGATCAAATACGGCAGCTGAAGGTATAATTTCATCTCCAAGACTTGTTGCGGACAATAGTTTTTGAAGGATTAAAAGCTAAGGTAAAATGAGATTTACAATGTGTTTTTTTTTCTTTGGTGCAGGAAGAACTTATTAGAGCAAAGGCTGATGTTCATAGCTCAATTGGGAGTAAAAACGGATACTTTCAAGGGGGTAATGTGCGGGAAAGCTTGAATCAGTTGAGGGTCAGCTTAAACCGCTCTTTACTCCTACCTCACATAGATAATGATGCTGATGAAGAGTTGAATGTCAGTGAGGATGACATAAGGCATTTACACCAGCAGATTAATGAATTGTATAGTTCATGGGAAGGGAATCCAAAAGACATATCTGTCAGTGAAGATTGTGCGCAGTTTTATTCAGTTGAGGAAAATTGTGATGCGGACATGATCAGTGGTGATGAAATTGAAAAAAAGGAAGTAAATTCTGAAAAAACATTTAGTCATCTCTATCATGAGGACAACGTAGCATCAACAGATAACCTTGTATGCACAGCCAACACCTCAAAGGAGATTAAATCTACACTCAGAAATAGCATTTCAGTCAGCTCATGCTGTCAATCTCCAATCCTTGATGAACCAGAGTTGTCTGAGTCTCCAAAGATCAGAAATACCCAAAGGAAAAGCATAGCTATTTCATCCAGTTGTCTTGGAAGTTGCAACAATGTGGCAGAGAGTTCCAATTTCAGTAAAGACGTGTTAGGACAGTCATTTAAACAGGGTGAACATATGCCATCCTCGTTACAGTCAAGCAAGGTTTTACCAGGCCCAACTGAATCCTTGGCAGCAAGCCTTCAGAGAGGGTTACAGATAATTGACTATCACCAGCGGAACTCAGCATTGAACAAATCTTCAGCTTCCTTCTCGTTTGAGCACTTAACCTTGACATCATGTCCAGAAATTGACAAGGTTGATTCTTCTGTGCAAACAATACAGAAGAGACCTTCTAGTGATGAAGTATCTACCACTTTTGTTTGTGCATCTTGCCGGAAGAAAATACCTGATCAGGATTCCATAGAGGTGCAAGATAGCTTGATGTCATCCATTGACGAAGTTGAAGAAACAAGATTTTCCGACGGAATGACAGATAAAGTTCCCAAAGTATGTGTTGACTTAATTTTCACAAACATTTTTTTTCTTTAATTTGTTTCTGGTTGAATTCATTTTTTTTTTCTTTTTTGTTCAAGCATTTGGAAATTGTAATGGCAAAAGCCATCACGAGAGAAAAGGAGCTCGAAAATGTTTGTAAGGAGCAGGCAGAAAGAATTGAGCAACTAAATCAATTGGTAATAATAATATATGCTCCCATGAATTATGTCTGTGGTTTTAATTTTACATTATGTCTGTGGTTTGAATTTTACTTTTAGGATATAAATTTTATTCATTTGAAGGTTTGAACTTCCCCTTCTCATCTGTTTCTGGTGTGATCTGCAGCTTCTGAGAGGCACCCTGTCAGAAAATTATTTGCGAGATGTTGCAGAGGAAAAATGTGAAATTAAAGAAGTCCAGGAAGAGTTAACTCAAAGAGACAACTCTTTTGATGCTCCCGAGAAAGAAGCACTTCTTAAGGAAATTCAGAATCTACGAAGCAAGTTGCAGTTGTGTAGTGATGCACCAGTTAAAAAGTCTACAGACAAACTCAGATCCTCGTTAATATCAAAATCCATACAACTGCGAAAAAGTGGTGTATTTTCTCATGATAATGGCGGGGAAGAGCTAGAGAAAGAAAGAGAAAGATGGACAGAAACGGAAAGCGAGTGGATTTGTCTCACTGATGAACTGAGAGTTGATCTTGAGTCCAACCGCCAGCGTGCAGAGAGGGTGGAGATGGAACTGAGGTTAGAGAAGAAGTGCACTGAAGAGTTGGATGATGCACTAAAAAGAGCGGTTCTTGGACATGCTAGAATGGTAGAACACTATGCTGATCTACAAGAAAAATATAATGACTTGGCTGCAAAGCACAATGCTGTAATGGAAGGGATAGCAGAGGTGAAGAAGGCAGCAGCAAAGGCAGGAAAAAAGGGTCATGCTCGATTTGCCAAATCTCTTGCTGCTGAGCTTTCTGCATTGAGAGTGGAGAGAGAAAGGGAAAGAGACTTTTTGAAAAAGGAAAACAAGAGTCTCAAGATTCAACTTCGAGACACTGCAGAAGCTGTCCAGGCAGCTGGAGAACTACTTGTTAGACTCAGAGAAGCTGAGCAAGCTGCATCTGTTGCAGAGGTAAAAAACCCCACATGTAGAATTCTAGTCAATGCATCTTATCTTATGCTGAAACTACTTTAGGGAGAGAGAAAGGAACGTGGATAATATCATATAATAATTGGAATTCAGAGCCTACCAAAAGTTGTTGAATAGGAGGAAAAGGCATTGAACGTTTTTCATACCCCTAATTTATCTGACCTCCCTAAAATCAAGCAAATACCAAAATGTAAGAGGCTAGGACTAGTGGAGAACAATAATGTGATTATCTCTATCTGATTCATTTCATGATTTTTTTTATTTCTATGTTATGCAGGAGAATTTTTCGAGGATACAAGAAGAAAATGAAAAGTTAAAAAAGCAAATGGAGAAGCTCAAAAGAAAACACAAGATGGAGATGATAACCATGAAGCAGTACCTTGCAGAAAGCAAATTACCAGAATCTGCACTGCAACCACTGTATAGAGAGGATTCTGATGTTGTACGCAACAATGCAATCCCCTATCCAGATGATGATCAAGCATGGAGAGCAGAATTTGGAGCAATCTATCAAGAGCATTATTAGTCAACTATTGTTTGTTGGTATCACAGAGGGCTGGCATAATATCATACTTCCACCAGTTAGTATGGCATCAGATCCTACTTGGATCAAAAGCATTGTTACAGCCATTATATTCTTTGTGCTCCTTAGATATTCATTGTATTTTTATATATGCTGTGTGCAAGCGTGCAACACCTTTTTTTTTTATGGAAGTTCAATTTTTTTGCCTATTTATACTAACTTTAAATTATGAGTAAATTATTTTAGAATGGTATAGATTTTATTTTTTTTCCTTTTATATCTCATAATGACATTAGAGAAAAAAAATATCATGAAACATTATTTTAAAATACAATACCTCTATGCTATAATAAAATTATCTCTTGAATTATTGTTCTCCTGTGGACTTGAGAAGGAGAGGTCCTATTTTTTTTTTCTCTCCATCCATTGACTGTTATAACGAATTATGGTTCTCATATGGACTTGAGAAGGAGAGGTCCCATTTTTTTGTCCTCCTCCTTTGGTTGATACTGTTACAACTTATAACTATGTTAAGAAAAGCTAAAAAATTATATATATTTTAATATTCTTTTTGAAGGGGAAATATTGTGGCTTGAGTTTTCTTTTAAGATTTTGAGAATATGAGGACAATATGATAGAGCTTTCAAATATAAGAAGAGTCCACAAAAAATATAGTGCTAAATTGCTAATGCTGTATTTGTCGCACCAAAAAATTTATAATTTTCAATGGTAACCCAAATAATGCTTGACTTTAAATTTTGGGAGTAAAAAAAAAAAAAAAGAATGTAAAGAACACTTTTTCACGTATATATTCACAGTAAAAAAAAGTGTAGAAGGGCAAAACAAAATTGAATTCATTAAAAAACGAAAAAAAGGCTTGCTTTATGTTTGGTAAAATGGGCCGAAGATTCAATATTGGGCCTGATTGGGATTGGGCCCTTGGGCCAGGCAAGGTAGCAGCACGGCGTCGTTTAAAACTTGAAAGAGATATCCTCAAAGATATTAACCAAAATGGAACCCAAAGAGCTACAATAGCCTGTGTCTCCGTTCGGATTTGGTGGTGCTGCCAAGGTAGAGGAAAATGGCGACGGCGGATTCTCCAAAGAACGATTTCGACAGCGAGTTCGACGCTGTAACAAGCGATAACCAAACTTCTGATGCTAACTCTATTCCCAATTCTTCAAAAGCTGTAGTCCCTTCGCCTTCCGGTACTCCTGCTGTTTGCCTTGTCCGCTTCGCCGGTGACTCCGCCGCTGGTGCCTTCATGGGCTCCATCTTTGGCTATGGTTCTCTCTTTCTCATTAATTTACTACAGTCATTTATACATTGCTTATCATAGATTGATTTTGAGGTTTCTATACTCATGGGTGGGTAAGATGCTTATAAGTACCTAACAGAGGAGAATAAACTGAGTGTTAATTGGTGTATAGCAAATAATTGTTGTCTTTATGGATGGTTGTAACCTCGTGTTATGGAAATTTTTATTACGTTGTTTTTTTTTTTGGTAAAACCCACTGGGCTTAAGATGATCGTTGTGGCCGGATGAAGGATGTAGGCTATGCTTGGCTGAACTGAAAATGGGCAGGTGGAATATGAGAAGGTGGAAAATGACAATGTATTTGGACATAACAAAAGCTAGATAGCATGAATTCTGGATTTTTATTTTATATTTTTTAGGGCTCATGCAGCATTGGAGAAGTGAACAAACTTCTTGGATTCAAAATTATTGACCTACCTTGTTAAATGTACTTGAGACAAGGAAATGGGTTCAGCTTATTTTTTTGTTCACTGTCATGACTTTGGTTTTTTTATCTTTGGAGGAAACCTTTTCCTCTTCTATTGTGTCTCTTCTCTCTATTAATATAATTTCTTCTTTTATCCAAAAAAAAAAAAATTACAGAGGGTATTATTCCTTTTTCCTTCATCTCATCCCTTACTTGCCAAATACAGTAACGATTTTGACTTTGGAATGGATGGGAGAGATGGAGGTCACGTTAAGTTAGCGTTTGAATATAAATCTTGTTGTTAGGCTTTGTGGCAACGTGTGTGTAATTTTGATGCCAGGGAGTATATATGGTTTCTTTATCTCTTCAGCATGTTTCATCTAGATAACAGGCCTGTAGTACTCAGAATTTCTAAGTACTGATAATTTGGTGAGGTAAATCACTTACTGAAAATCTCTATAAAAAATGTACTTATTTAAAATTGGTGCATAATGTGTTTGTTGTGTGAGGACAATGGTAACCTCCATGGTTGATTGCATGATATATTTGGTCCTTCTGCTTTTCTCGGCAGTCATGGTCTTGCAGTGTTTTTTGTGAGGTATTTATTTGGGCTTACAGTATCACGGTAAGAGTGATCACATTGCATGAAGGATTTCCTTTCTAGGTTTTGGGGTAGTAACACAGCATGGAGAGCAGAGTGTTGCATTATTTTCCCCTACACATGGAGACAGCAAATTATTACTTTTTTCCTTTTCACTGTAACCTTTTTATTACTTGATTTATACTCAAAGAGCATGTAATGGGTATGTTTCAGGTTCTGGATTGATTAAGAAGAAGGGGTTTAAAGGATCCTTTGTAGAAGCAGGATCTTATGCAAAGGTACATCAGAGATATCAGTAGTTATTTTTTCGTGGCTATTATACTTTCTCTACTCATCTTATATTTGGATCGTATGTTTCTTATTTTTGACACAGTCCATTTCTTATCTCTACCTTATTAGACATTTGCAGTTTTGTCCGGAGTTCATAGTTTGGTTGTTTGCCTCTTGAAAAGACTCAGAGGAAAGGATGATGGTATAAGGTCTTTAACCATAGATGTGTTATTTCTGTTTTATTAGCGTTCTTCTGCTTATAATATGATTACTTTTTCATCTGCAGTCATTAATGCTGGGGTAGCTGGATGTTGCACTGGTCTTGCTCTAAGTTTTCCAGGTATAATCCGTTTTTTTTTTTTTTAAATGATGAATTACCCTTTCTTTGAACCTTGTCCCACGACTTGTTAAACGAGGAGAACGGATAGCCATGATTTTTTCATACGTTTCTATATATATATATTTTTTAAAATTTTTTTTCTTTTTTAATAGTGGCCATCCATTAAACAACGCACGATGCATTAACAGGATGGTCACTGGCTTGTCCCACCTTATTGTTCCACCCAAGACATGCCAATCTCAATGTTTGGAATACCCCTCCTCGTCAACATATGCATTTATGTATGTCATTGATATACATAACTATACTGTTGAATGGTCCTAAAAAATTTATTTCGTTGATTTAGAATATTTTCAATAATTGATATTTTTAAGAAGTTCTACACTGCATAGTTAAGTACAGTTGAAAATTCAATTTTCGGCACTTGTTTGAGCTGTTATGACTTATCCTCTAGGATTCTCCAGGTGCACCACAAGCTCTTCTGCAGAGCTGCCTCACTTTTGGGGCATTTTCTTTTATCATTGAAGGGCTAAACAAGCAGCAGCCAGCACTAGCGCATCCCTTTTCCAGGAAAACAAATATGCACTACAGTACACGCCCTCCATCAGCACTCCCCCTTCAATTCCCTCTTCCAGATGACATGAAAGGAGCCTTCTCCTTTTTCTACGAGTCTTTGAAGAAACGCTGCAAGGGCACTTTTCCAACATCTAACTGAGAAATCACGGTTTCAGGCGTTCCTTTCCTAGCATCATGTAAATAAGATGTGCACCCTTCTTTTTTGTAGCCTTGCCAAAAATTCTATGTAACCTAGGGGTAATCAAGCATTGTACCAAGGATATGGGTTGTTTACATGTTGCCGTCTGAATTTCAAAAATTGAATCTTTGGTTGTATCATATTGTTCTTTATTGCTTTGTTTGAAGGTTTATATGCGATTATGGATTGAGCTTGCCTCATCCACATGCTAACCAAAACGTTTAGTGATTAGTGTCAGTCATTTGAGTTTGAAAGCCGATCCTTGCGTTGGGCCGTGCTCCGGATGATCTGCAAATGAAGTGGCACGAAAACCAGTACTACTATTTAATCATTCCGATATAGAATAATTAATCCATTATATTTTACGTCTATATTTCATCTCCCCCTCTCTAAAGTTCAACTACTGCCTCAGTTGTTTCAGGCCTCGTTGAATTAAGATAATCCAACAGCTGACCACCATCCCTAAATTTCCATGCTTCTCCAAGTAATGAGTCTTTTGTGTTGGTGCAGCATATTAGAAGCACCACTCTCCTCCAGAATATATATTGACTTATTAACTTAAAATGATTTTTCAGAATATCTAAACAAACTTTTGAAAAAAAATTTATACAAAGTGATTACGATTTTGGTGTTTATTTATTTTTTAAAGTTAATTACTTTTTTGTACTTTTTGGAGACTATATATTCTAATTTTTTTATGCTTGGAGATTATAAGCACCGTTTTATGAATTTAGCTATTTTTATGTCTTACATAATTTTATAGTATTACTTTTAATAGCACTACAAGATAATATTTATTTTGGACTAATATTAAATTTCATAAAATTTTATTTAAAAAAAATGGTGCACTCAAATTGAATTAAGGGGCTCCAAGCGCATCACAAGCAATTGAACCAAAACCAAAAATCAAATTAAAAAAATTGAGATATATAGCCAGTATTTAGTAACAAGGAGACAGTCACATGAGACGAATCTTGGGCTAGTTGCAAAACATAAACCAGTATTTTGGGGAATAAAAGTAGAGAGATTTAAGCCCAGCCCAAGAGGTTTGCTTTTGTTTTTCGGCCGAACCAAGAGGTTTACCTGGAAGAGGCCTTTTTTGGGCCAACTAAGTCGGGCTGGATTTGCATTTTCAATTGTTAAAGTAGGCCTAGTTTTGAGGAAATGGTCCATAATGGCCGCGAAAGAGCGTATGTGTATCAATATATCACAACCCTAGCTTCTACTTCCTCCCTTTCGTCCCAAAGTTCACCTGTTCGAGTTGTTCACTAGCTCTTTTGCGTTGCAGCCAAAATGGGTAACTATTAGCTCTGAATCTCCATCTGCACGTTCTGTCCCTTTTGGCTTCACAGCATGGGATTCTAATACATGTGAATTTATAGGTATCTCTCGTGATTCCATGCACAAAAGGCGTGCCACCGGAGGCAAGAAGAAGGCTTGGAGGAAGAAGAGAAAGTAAATTACCCTTTCGTGTTTTCATTATTTTGAAACTATTTCGAACTTGATCTTTGTTCCCTTTGCTTGTTGTTAAGTTGGAGATATGAAAATGGGATAATTTGCTTTTTTTGGGTCAAAAGAAGTTGATTTCGCGGTTTCTCTTGTTACCGATTGGTTGGTTATTTAGACTTTAGAGTGTCCTAGGATCTATTTGCCGTGGAAGCTCATTCAGTAGAAAATGTGATTGAGTTGATTGACTTTTTATAGTTACTCCGAACATGCCAGAATCTACTACACGGAACCTCTTTTTTAATCTGTTTTTTGGATTTATAACCATAAACAGCTTATCTAATATCTGTTCTGCTGTGGTTGTGGAAAAAGAAAACCTTACGAAGTTACAATTGCTTCATTCATGGTTAGTTGGTTATGATACGCTTATATTTTATTCCCTGATAGGTAGTGACATACTGAGGGGGAAAGCTGGGGGTGAATGAAATTTTATGGAGGTACAAGAAGAAATTTACAAGGTAAACAGATCAGAAGACATACAAAGCCAGAGAAAATTAGTGGGATGCTCCAATTTTCAATAATATCCTTCACCCTTAACTGTCAGGAAAGAGGGCTTTCCTGCCCTGATAAATAGGAGGGCCCTGTTGATAATGTATTGTGACTAGAGAACTGAAATTCCAAATTTGTGTCTCCAGACCTAATAAAATAAAAGAAGAAAAGGGTGGGGAGGGGTTGTATTTTTTTTTTATAATATGGTTTTCTTTTCTTTTTCATCATTGCTTAGGCACTAATATATTATAGTTTTAAATAATTAAAGGTAGTGACATCTTTTCTCTCCATTTATTGGGATTGCTTTATTACAGGTATGACCTTGGGAGGCAACCAGCGAACACAAAGATATCAAGCAACAAAACGGTTAGGAGGGTTAGGGTTCGAGGTGGAAATGTGAAGTGGCGCGCTTTGAGGCTTGATACTGGAAATTACTCATGGGGCAGTGAAGCTGTGACTCGCAAAACTAGAATTCTTGACGTGGTGTACAATGCATCTAACAATGAGCTTGTTCGCACTCAGACATTGGTCAAGAGTGCTATTGTTCAGGTTGATGCAGCACCTTTCAAGCAGTGGTATCTCCAACATTATGGTGTTGATATTGGTCGTAAGAAGAAGGGTGCAACTTCTGCCAAGAAGGAAGGCGAGGTAGAACAAACTCTTTCTTTATTTGTGTAGCTCACTGCTCAATTGCTGCTAATGCACATTTCTTGCTTCTTATATACAGTTGCCCTTTCAGATGCTTTCCAAGTTAAACTATGTGTTGTGACTTAAGAGATATCATGGGATAACTTTTCAAATGTTGGCCATTGGAAGCTTTTGTTATTGCTTTTCTGTATGGATATTATTCTGGAAATATTATTTAAGTTTACTCCGATTAGCTAAGTTCTGGAGATATTTTTTTCTATTTATTTATTTGATTTTGAAGAGTAGATCCAATTTTGAATTACTTTTATTCAAGTGATATAAAGTTTCTATAGAAAGAACTGGCTTTCACATTCTTTTTGTGTGTGTGCTGACATATCTCTAAATTTGGGCTGCTATATGAAATATATCACTTTCTTTCGCATATTAGACTAAGATTATCATCATTGATTAACTGTGATTAATTTTCTTTGAAAATATTTCATAGTGCTTAGCAAGGTGGTGCTAAAGTATGCTTTACATCATTCCATTTCTCTGGTTAACAGGATGGTGAAACTGCAACTGAGGAATTGAAAAAGAGCAACCATGTATTGAGAAAGCTAGAGAATCGTCAACAGAACCGGAAGCTGGAGGGTCATATTGAAGAACAATTTGGAGGTGGTCGTCTATTGGCTTGTATCGCATCCCGTCCTGGCCAATGTGGTCGCGCTGATGGGTATTTAACTATTCATTCCCTTTGCTACCTGATATTTTAAGTGCAGGTTTTCCAGAACTTAGTCAGATTGTAATTTTTGAATTCGTTTTCAAAGATAGATTGTTGTGAAGTTTCATTAACCTCTCCTCTAACTGGCTGGGTGGTCCAGAATCATACACGAGGGATAAAAGAAAATGCTTTACATTGATATAAATGAATAGTGTTCTTATCATCTTATGTAGCAATCTTATATGCATATAATGATATAAATGACGTGATGCTGCCTAGAAAAAATGAATGAGAATTGTCAGATGCTAGTTGTTGTAAAGTTTAAGGGGAAAAAAGAAAAATATGGTCAATATTGCAAAATGAACTGTAGTCTCTACTTTTAATGGTCGTGGCTGTAAGGACTGACTTGATTGGATTTCTGACAGATATATATTGGAGGGCAAAGAGTTAGAATTCTACATGAAGAAGCTTCAAAAGAAGAAGGGCAAGGGAGCAGGTGGTGCTGCCTAGGATCTGTCTCTTTCTACTCCTTATATCAGAATTTTATGTTTAAGCTATTTTATCTTAGACAAAATCAGATTATCAGTTTTGGCAGGAGGTCAACCTTTTTTACGGTTTGAGCTATGTTTGGAAGTTACTTTAGCACTCACCTCTATTACTAATCGTGTCACCAGTTTTTATTTATAACCTTTACCATTGTGACTTTCTGTGGCATCGACTTTCATATCTTGGTATAATCAAGAATTTGATGCCTATCTATTATTCTGTTGCCCGCCAGTGATAGGAAGTGATTCTGTTTGGTTTGGCAAATGGTAAATCTTGGGAAGCAATGGCTTAAATCCAACAGTAAATGTACTACAATGGATGGAAACTTCCGAACCATGATTTTGGGCCAAAATAAGCAAGACTGCAAGTTCATCACGTGTTTAGCCTTATGATCACGTCGAGCATGCTATTCATTTAGTTATTGTTACGAAAAATGAAATGATATAAGAATGATTTTGTTTGATGGACAAGATAATTAGAGATTAGGTTGTGGGTTACTATGTATAATTGATGGCTAGCAAGTTCATAGTTGCTTCGCTGATTGATAAGTTAACCCATTTGATAACAATTAATCTGAAATTGCTAAACAATTATCATTGAAACAAATTCAGATTCACACAAGTACTAACAAGGATCATGTTTAGTAGGAAGTTACAGAAAATTTAATATCTTTCGTTTTTAATTCCGAAATTATTCTCTCATGCTTTTCTTACTTTTTGTAAAGAAAACCTTTCATCAATTAAGATATATCATGTTACTTTAGAAATTATTATCTCCTATCAGCCTGTTTCCTATAAAAACTGCTACCTGGTTTTTTAAACACTAGTACATGTCCCCATGAATTATCGCATGAAAATTTGAACGATCACTAATAAAAGTTTATGACAAGTTAAATATTAATACTAATATATATTTGTTTTGAGTAGACTTTATTAATAAACTAATTTTTTCATAAAGTTTTTATATTGCCCTTGAATTGCATTGCATAGTCTCATATACTTTAACATTTTAGTTAATTAGTAAAAATATTCATTGTTAATTCCCACTCCCACTCCCACTCCTTGAAAAATGAAGACAGGGTATAAGTCTTTGTAAAATTTAAAAAGTTCACTCTTATATTTTGTAATTAATCATGATATAAATTAAAAAATAATGAGTAAATAATTTAAACAATATTAAATTTATTTTATTTTTTAAATAAAAAATATATATATAATTAAAAAAAAAAGTGAATTAACATACGGTACATGTTAAGATACTAGTGTTAATTACTTCACTTTTGTGAATGTTACTTTCTTGTTTATTGAGTATGTAGAGTTTTACAAATTTTGACTCATACAATTTAACCATCCAGACTCTATTACAATTTATTTGTATTTAATCTTACCCGTCCTTCCACCCTCCCTCCCCCCATTTTTCGAAGGGCAAGAACTCAAGTTTGAGCCAAGTTAACAGAGTTTCCTAGGTTGGTTCTACTGAAAACACCTTCAAGTTATGCCAAATGCCACTATTAATGTCTCTTTATTTTTATTCTGGATTATATCAAATTTATGAAGAGACGAGAGAATAATGCAAAGCACCTTGGGAATCAGGCACCATGATATACACTGGAGATGTCTTCAAACCAGTGATCTGATTCTGCGGATTTTATGGCCATTCAGACAAACATCTGTCATCTTCAAAAATACATGACTTAATGATGGAGCAAGAATTGGCTAGGGAGAATATATTTGAGTTGAGCCGTTTGTTGTACAAGCAGCCATGCTTGATGAAGAGTATTGGGTACGTGATAAAAAATTCTTGTTGAATTTTGTATTAGACAGCAGCATGGCTAAGGGCAGAAATCACTGGTAAAATCGAACATATGAAGTATGAACCCTCGTATGACATAGTGCATCAGAAAACTTATTCCATGAGTGTGCCCAAAATTTCTCCCAAATTCATTTATTGATCAAACCCCCGAATACTCTATACTAAACACAGTACCGATAGACATATAGGTCATTGGCTCAATTTTGAGAAATATGGTATAATAATAGAACATTACTACCTATCGCCCACACAGTGGACGGTAGGGTAATTTCTAAATTTTTTTTAATATTTTTTTAATATTTTAAAATTAATTAATTAAGTTTTATATCATAAATTTTTTTTTAGAATTTTTGAAGATGTTTTTGTATTTTTTGTAAAATTTTTTAAATTACAAATGAATAGTAAAAAAAAATTAAGGATGAATAATAAAAAAAATTAAAAAATATTTTAAAAAATTTTAAAAAAAATATATAAGATAAAAAATACTTAATTATTTTTTAAAAGTAAAAAAAATTTAAAAAAAAAACATAAAAAAAAAGGACGGGATGTAGTTTAGTCCCGCCTTAATAGGGTTTAGGGCGGGACTTTTCTTAAAGAAGACGAAACCGAGATGGATAAAGTCAAACCTTGCTTACAGTAGTTTCCAGGAAGAAATCTTAAGGGCCCTGCCAATGGTGGATCTGATTCATATTTCTTGATTTGGCAATAAAATAATATTGATGAACTGAAAAGATTTTATGACAAAATGAAGGCAATAAAATACTTGTCATTTCTTGTTCTTTTTTTTTTTTTTTTCTTTTCTCCGTCAACTATTTTTTACAATTGCAAGAAGGACAAACATCCTGCAAAGTAGAAATAACATCCACTGGAGGCATGGAGAAGCACAACAAAGGTACCCGTGACAATCACCAAACAATCTCAAATTGCCAGATTGGACACATATTAATACCGAATCAGAAAATGGAATGAAGCGAAGGAGATTCTAAGTAGCTGAATGTGAATGATGACAACTTCCCAGTTGATGCAAATGCGGCCCATCAACATATTCACAGAAGTTGATAAAAAAGGAGTAAAATCTAATCCGTCTACAAGAGAGAAGCATTCTTCAAGCACTCTCCATCCATGCAGGAGGGTATGTCCTTGACCTTCAACACCAGTAAGCGTTCCTTCATGGCACACTTCTGTCAGCTTAGAACGCTTGCTGTCTCGAGCAAGCCATGCCTTGAAAACTCTAACACCAAAAGATAGCCAAATAGGCATTCTAAGCCCAACTACAAATATTCAGGATTCAGATGATGGTTGCTAGCAATAAGCATTCATTCTTTTAGGAGTCAAAAAAGGAATATAAAGGAGCAAGAATGACAACAAAAGCTATCAGAACCTCTTTTATTTTTTATAACCGTAGTTTCTAAATGTCTCTTTGACCAAATCATTGCGAGCCATACTTAGGGCTTGTTGTGGGGGAGTGTACCCATACTTCTTTTTCAATGTCTCTTTGACCAAATCATTGCGAGCTTTAGTTCGAGCTTGTTGGGGAGCAACATTGACATAAGAAAGGTGCACCCCAACAGCTAAAATGGCAGCGCCAGAGAGGAAACATGCAATGGTCAATGCCAATTTTTTGGGTGTTGAGGGGAAGCACACCACCATTTGCTCAAACACGGGCAAGCACCAAAGAGATCTATTCAGCAACCTATCACATAATAAGACATTATTCACCAGGATTACAGAATAACCAATTAGAAGATGGTCATCGATACAATGTGTTCAATCAAAGCCCCAAAACCAAAAGTCATGCATTCTTGTTAAACTCGGACTCGTGTGGGCATTTTCTGAAAAGAAAACATTTGTAGTAACATAAGCTAAAACGAAATAAATCCGTAGTCCAAATTAATGTGCCCAAATCTCGTTTCAAATAACGCTACCTACATGGCTACATAACTCTTGCATGTACAATTGTGCATGACAAGACAAGTAGTTCCATTTAAGCTATGCAAGAAAAAAAAAATTAAGTGGGACCACATGAACTCAAATGGAGCCGCCTCTTTTTGTTCAATAGAAAGAAGCAATGTGCAGGAAAGTTCCTTTTATTTTTGTGGCCCTTCTGCAGGAAGGTTCACAAAGTATCAATCTTTACCACAGAGAGAATCCCAAATGCAAACAGGAAAGGTCGTTTAAAGAATGCAAATACTGTCACTCTGTCAGGCATTTCATCATACACATAGACCGCATTTGACATGATTTTACAGAGAAACGAAGCGAATCAGCAAGGTGGGTCGTGCTGGAAAACAGTTGCAAAACTGACTATATTTCTAGTTAAGATCAAAGTATGTTAATGTTAGAGCCATCCTATGAAGCAAATCATACCTTCAGCGTTACATCCGAGAAACATATGCACGGATTCCTTTGGATTCGGAGTTCATTCGCTGCACCGTGTCGGCCGCAGATGCAAACAATATTCCCTTGCTTCCCGAACGATTTGTTAGGAGCGGATTTTTGGCTTTTGAAAAGCGCTTCTGGGACAAAGAAAAACGCCCTCGTTCCTTTTCAGTTTTTTCTTCCCGTTTCTGCCTTTTCACAAAATTACTCTATCTGAATGTTTGTTGAAGTTACATCTTGGTACATTACTTTTTTTTTTAAAGTTTTTTATAATTTTATTTAAAAAATTCAAAAAATTAAAATACAATACTTAAAAAATATAAAAATAATCAAAAATAATAAAAATAAACTTTAACAATACAAACAAGAATAATTTAAAAAAATATGAAAAAATAAATAGCATTTAGATATAGTTTAAAAATTACTAAAATATAAACAAAATTATTATTCACTGTTTAGTGTTAACTATAATTACGTCTTATAATTGAATAATTAATTTTTATAAAAAACAAAAAAAGTGAATAATATTTGACACTAATTAAAAATTTAGTATCCATAAGACATAATGGACAAATTTGATATGGGGTGAGCCACCAAACAATAATGTTCTCTAAAATATATTCAAAAATAATTATTCAAAAATTTTTAAATTTAACTATTTATTACCACACAATTTCTTAAAAAAGATTAAAAATAAATATAAAAATGATAATATCTAATTTTATATATATATATATACACACACACACAATATATAACTCTCAAATGTTTTGAAATTTCTTGTGTTTAAAATTACATATTGTAGTTAATAATAAATTTATAGAGATTTAAATATCTCTATTTCTAAAAAAATAATAAAAATAAAAATAAATTAACTGTCCATATGATCAACATTGAAAAATAAGAATTAAATTAAATTCTCAATTTCTTAGAATTCCAAATACACCATGATTCCATGAAAGACCTGGGAATGATGCTTTATTCCAAAAATCTTTACAAGGACAACATCTCAATTAATTTCATGATATATTTTGTTTTAAATTTTCATAATTATCAGATAATAAAAATATCTTAAATAATAATAAACAATCTTATTAAATTTTATTCTCTTAAACATTTTTAGTTTCACATCCCTTGTCAACAAATAGGACAAGCAATTCTCTCGGTCTTGAATCTTGATATTAGAAGTCAAATGTATGACTTCAAGTGTACAATATTTGATCTAAAATGAGCATTTTGAAAATTTAATAAATATATTAAAAATTTATATAACATTAGTCTATTTAACTCAATGAAGAGCAACTATGTATATATGTCAACCACTATTTTTTTTTAGTAAGAAAGTGCTGTAGATGGATTCATGTTGAATAGCCCTCTCAACCCCAAAAAAAAACCTGATTTTCCCATAAATTTTGAATTAGTCAAATGTTAGGAGATTGAAGGTTAGCCGCATCCATCAACTCCTCTTGTGTTCTGATCATGGTGATTGGCGTCTGTTCTATGGGGAATCAAAGAAAAAGAGTTGTTATTAACAATTATAACTTTTAACTTTGATCCTAACATCAAACTTGGAAAGCGATTAAAATTTGTATAGTTTACCTTAGCTCAAAAAATGAGTATATGCAATAATCAAATCCCTGTAAGTGAAGATCAAAATATACCTCAACAGCAATAACTAAACCCAGTTAAGGGTCACCAATAATGCAGCTGAGCTGCCATAACAACCCAGCATCCTGCACAAAGCAATACAAGTGAATTCTCCTCTCATGGCAATTCTATAACCCTTTTTAGTTAAACACTTGCATCATCCAATCAGTAAGTCAAAACTCTGTTAGAAGTTATGCTATTTCAACTCCTGCTAGATATCAGTATTTCTATACTGCGTAATGCTACTTATATAAATTTCATTCGTAAATTATGTACAAACTACTAAAGTAACTGCATTTAAGTTATTTAAGTTTGACGGTAAAGAAGTTAAGGAGGGCCACTTGAATTTAGATGTAGTCATTTTAATAGTTTGTGATTAAGTCTGTGTTAGTAGCATTACTCTTTATCACCTGCAATAATCAAATTGATTACAAAAGGGAAAGATGAGATGTGAAGCAGAATGAATTTCCAATTCCCTTCCATTCCACTACACAAAACAATCAAGTATCAACATCCAAGGCTTTCCACTATGCTCCTTAACTTGTTGACAACAGCTTTGGGATCAGCAGATAACCCACCGAAGTGGATTGCATGATACTCCAGGCCTTTCCACTTGCAATCAATGCAAAATGTGGACGTTCATAGAGGTTGCTGATAACGTCCAGAATCGCAGTATTAGGCAATGCGGATACTATATGAGTAAGACCAGCACCATGAGCACCAATGATAACCAATGCATCTTGAATGGCTCGGACCTGCTCCTTCATAGCCATATGCGCAAGCAATCCATTCACAAGGTTAATTTTGCATGCTTTATGATTAGATGCCCAGCCCTTCAAGGAGTCAAAGATTTCTAGCTCATTATCAAGCCTTGATTCAACTGTACCAGCATGACGGGGATGAGCTAAATAATCTTCACGATGAACAAAAAGGACATTATGACCTGATAATGGTTTCCCAATATGATCTGTCTTTAAGGGTAGCCCAAAAGCTGCTCTAACCATTTCACCAAACTCGGACGGACGTAGTTTTGAGCTTATCAGGCTTTTGCCACAGATCATGGGCAGATGCTCCATTACAATTTATATCTACTGTTAGACCTTTCATCTTCCGGCAATAGCATTCTCATATCCCAAAGGCGAGAAAATGGCATGGCGGAAGCAAACAGGACCACTAAAGCTTTTAGCATACCTCAGGCTTGAGAATAATGCATTCCATGTCTCTTCCGGAGTTGTCTGAAAATTTTCACCAGTGGAAGAACATGGTAAATTTACAAAGCATTCTGCCATTGTGCTTAGTTTGCAGAAAGATAAGCAGAACAAACCAAAAGTAAAGTAAAATACATTACATGTATGTTCACATATAATTTAATTACAAGGCAGAAAAGCAGTAAGACAAAAAATATGATTACTGCATATTAGAACCTTAACAAAAATTAATAAATAATGCGTTCTCATTGCAATCATACACACAAAAGATGAATATCTCAAGTTGGATATGGCTATAGGCATATTGCTGGCAATTCAATGAATGAAATTTCAGAATATGAATAAAGGCAACATATGGATCATCATGGCAAAACGAGTTCAGGAGGATTACACCTCCAAAAAACACCAACAACTATTGAGTGAAAGAAACAGATTTAAAAAATTGGAATCCTCATATTATGAACCTAAATACAAAGGCCTGGCAATTTTAGGATAATTTTCTGTATCAGATACAGTCGCAACCACATGGAATGTAGCCAATAAGTGCAGCAGAGCCTTATGTAAACTTTGGAATATATATACAAATTCGACTACCATAACAGCCTTTCATTTAGAAAAGAAGAACAAGTGAGCCACAATTGTGGTCACAAACAAATACGTAATCAACAATAACTAAATAAAAGTTCCCAAGCATCCCCCAATAAACAATAGATAATTTGAAAACAATCATGTTCAAAATAATTTTTCCACAATAAAAAATTCTTGATAATGATATAAATTCCGTACAGTGATAGATATATCTGAAAAGAATTAGATGAGAAGTTAACATTAGTGTGCAACCAAAAACAACAAGTAACGGTGTAGTGCCTATACCATGCTCAGCTGCCTGAAAAAGCATAGCTAACAGACACAACTCACATCTATCACAAAAACAAAATTCATTATCAGCAGGTTCACAAAGACCAAATAAATTAATTTCTGACTGTAATCCCAAAATCTTGTGATAGGTACCACCACGAGACATTTGAGACTTGAAAGCAAATTAGGACAAAGATAAGTAGAAATAATATTCCTCATCAATTCATACTAAGTTGTTGTTACCATCCTAATCTGTCACAGTGCCAGGTTTTATTATAATATTATCATCCTCACAACACCTATTGGTAGGGGCTGTATCTGTAACAATATATCAAGCAGAGCTCACATTCACACAAGTTTTATCTTGATGTTCACTTGCCTATCATTGCATTCTGTTCAATACAAAGCATTTCTGTAATTTGGCCCAAAAGTTGGAACCAAAGATTTAGGGAGACCTGAACGTCAACACTTTTCCTTTGGAAAGAACAAAGCGTGACAATACATCCAGTTCACTCAAATGAAAAAAAAAAGACGGACATAAATAAAACCCCTTAACTGCTAAAAAAGATTAAATATCCAAAAATGCAGATCAAATGTTTAACTGCTTAAAGACTTCTTTAATATTAAAAATATTCAATAATTAAGCTATCACTTGTTATTCTTTTATTTATCACACAATTGCAGTTACATTTTTCCAGCCATGCATCACAAGTTTTCTATCTATAAGCTAGACATTAATGTCTAATGATATCCATAAGAAACCAAAGCTTGGTCCAACAGTTTACTTTCATGGAAGGGTGCACACCAGGAGCATAACAATCTCTACACTAATTTGTTACTTTAATAATGAGGTTGACCTAGGTTTCATGGGACAAAAATACAATTATCCATGAGAAGGTTTTTGTGAACCACCACAATTTGAGGTGGAGAGAAATCTTATATACATATAGAAACTTTATACAGCAGTTACAAGAATTACATATAAATGGTAATAAAAGAATACAATCAGAGGAATAAAACACTATCTCCTACGATGAGGGTCAGTTACAATAAACATGCAAGAATCATGCAACTGGAAATCAGGAGCTGGATTTATGGAGATCCTCAACAATTCATATAGTTAACAAATTCTGCTTGAATTCCTCACTTTCCCAGTAGTTTTCTTAGGTTCTATATCTTAAAATCTAAATTTCCACCCCTGTTCTTTTGGTTTCTTATTCAACAGCTAGACAAAGTAACAACTAATGAAAGGTGCATTGAAGATGCAATTTGCAGATTTACTTGTCTTTTGTTCGTAGTGGAAAAATACACAAAATTAACAGTATAAGAACCATGAAAAAAAATAGCTCAGTAAAACTGATCATGCATGCCATACAGTGGCCGTCTAGAAACACCAAATGAGGTCGATTCGGCAGGCCGGTTACTCTTGAAGAAACATACGCACTGTACCAGTCCGTAACAGTGTGAAAAAGATTTGCATACTCAAAACGTGTCACAAAAAGTGTTGGCTCCTCAACCCACTGCACGTAGAGACCCTCACGAGAGAAGCATACAAGCAGAAGTAGCAGAACCCAAAAAGATATAAGCTTGAGTATATCAAAACGAAAGGAACTATGAGAAGTAAAATTTTGAACTAAAGAGAAAGCATAAAGGATAGACTAAAACAGTACAGAAATTAAAACAAAAAGTATCATCCCTTAAATCTTCTTTACACCTATACCATAAAAGGGGAAGTTACTAATTGGTTTTTGATTCTTCATCATCGCATTATATGCGCCAATTGATCAGGACTCACCACATATATTTTCTTTCTTTTTTGTTTAATGGGCACTCTATTAACTGAATTCAGATTCGGATATGATAACAATGATGCCATATTTTCATAATGAATCTGAATCTGAATATCAAGCGAATATTAACATCCAAAATTAGAAACTTAGAAATTATAACGATTTTAAGTTAGCACTAACTATAAACACCCAGATGATTGAAGTTTAGAAATCTAAAAACAGAAATAAAAAAGATTACAACTTTCAGTTTTTCCAATAAACCCCCTCACCTCATCGCAAGTAAAGTCCTCCCCTTTAACGACCTGAATCAAACTGATCAACTCACGCATTGTGTGCCTTTTAATCTCGCCTATAGGCATATACTGATCCAAGAAGTATCGGTTCACGAGGCCTTTCTCTCTTCTAAACCATTCTCCTCCGACAACCTCAAACGCACCGTTTTGAAACATAGGGAGCTCATCCATCCTTCTCTGACCTCCTGCAACCTCTCACCTCCCTTCGCCGTCTTTATTCTCTCGGGCACCATCCGAAGCTTCCCTCCCTCGCATATCGAGCTCCGCAGAGTCTCGCTGTACCAACACCGAAACCACCCACCACCTACATTGTCGCCGGAGCCGGAGGAATTGGGGGAGAGGAGATCAAGGCGGCGAGTGAACCCATTACCGAAATAGGCTTCGCAGGAGCGCAAAGCTACAGTTGGTGGCTTGGGACCAAGGCAGGTACGGGGGGAGAGTAGGCCAAGGTTTTAACAAGTTGGTCCGGGAATGGTGCGTGAGAGAGTGGAGGTGTAGCTGTAAAAGTTTAGAAGAGTAGGAGGTGAAGTAGAAGCAGAGATAGAGGAAATTAAGGTGCATGCTTTTCTGAGGCAAAAACAAACTAATAGGGGTACAGTTACACTTTATTCATGATATAGGTACGTTGAATAAACAAAATGTAAATGGGATTATTCATTTTTGCATAATTTATAAATAAAATTTCTATATTATTTTATTATATATGAGCTTTGAAATCTTAGATGTTGGTCCGATAGTTATTGGATAGTTAAGTTTTAAACCTTAATTATAGTTTATTTAAAAATAAATAATGTTGTGGATAATTATTTAAAAATCTGTAACATCCCATTAAGTATAATTATTTCAAAATTTGAAAACACCTTTTTCAATTCATATTTTAAAATTTAAAATAAATTTTTATTAATTTATTATATTTTAACTTTTATTTTATTGCTAAGAGATATATAAGGTTACTTTTTTTAGATAGAGTAGTTATATTTTATCAATGTTTAAGAATTAAAAATGTAATTAAAACCATAATCATTGATATTTGATAGAGGTGAAGGACTAATATAAAAATAAAAATTTAGTATGTTAGTGAAGTAATTAAAGAGAATATACAAATAAAAGTTTAGTATATTAGTATAACCAAGTCATAATATAGATTAATATTATTTCTTTATAATAAAATATATTTATAAATGAAAAGATTTTAGTTTGTCTTGTTGAGTATTATGTTGTTATTCTTCGGAACAAATTTAATTTATATTCATTAAATGTCATTTGAAAACTTTATTAATGAGAAGAGTTTCAACTTCGAATCATGATCATATACTTAGTTGAGTTGTATTAAATTTAAATTATTAAAATTAAATTATATACAAAAATATGTTGAGTTGAGTTGGTCAAATAAGTTGGCTAGAACAAAAATATGTTTTAACTTTTAGGTTTCAACCTATTTATAACAAAGTCACAATTAATTTTGAACTAATATACCACCTCTCTTATTTATATTTGACTATGGTGTTATGTAACTAAATTGATTTTTTTATAATAATCAGTATATTTAAATTCATATTTATTTTAAGAAAAACAACAGAACCAAAAGAATACATGTGTACCATTTATTCCATGAAGATTTTAGGCGTTTGATGATATTTGATAACAAAATCGATTAAAAAATATTTTGATTGATGCAATTTGATCTTATCAATTAAATGAATGATAAAGAAATCATCATTCAAGTCATTTAAAAAAAACAAAATGTTGGTCTCATATAAATAATGTTTACACAAATTTTACTAAAGTTTTTCTAGGCATTTAATTAATGTGTACTGGTGTAAGCAGAATGGATTAAATGGTGATGAGTGACTGAGAGAGACTTTTGTAAAATTTGTGAGACTACCATTTTTATTTATCAAAACAATCATAAATTTTCATCTAATTCATAAACTTCAATTTACATTATGAGGAATTGCAACATTTATTTTTCCCCTCTCCTTCAACCAATAAATTCCAAACCCAAAAAGATTAAAAATCAAGACTAATTGCTGCTTCAGACCTCCAATGTCTGGCTTTCTCAAATCCATTGACATAATTCTCAAAATCATCAATGGTTTGGTCAATCTCCTCTTGAGTATTCATCACAAAGGGTCCAAACTGAACCAGAGGCTCACCCAGTGGTTGGCCTCCAACTAGAATGAACCTGAGGAGCTTAGAAGATTTGTTCCATGCCTCTATACCATCTCCAGGACCAAGAAGAAGAATATGGTGGGAAGTAGCAGGCTGAGATTTTGGGTTTCCAAACACACCCTCTCCTTCCAATATATAGGCAAAAGCATTCCATGATTTTGGTATAGGTTGCTGTAAGTGAGCTCCAGGTTTGAGAGAGAAGTCTAAGTACATGGTTGGGGTCCTTGTGCAGATTGGGGACTTTGTTCCTAAGGCTTCTCCTGCTATAACCCTCACCTTGATGCCATCTTCCACAGCTTCTGCTATGTCCTTACTCAACATTTCTTGATACCTTGGTTCAATCCTGATATAGCAGCATAACACCAGATTAAACAAAGCTACATTACAAACTTACTGTTAAAAGATATCATAGAACTATCAAGAACGTAAGAATTCAAACCTTACTCTAAAAGAAGTGCGTTAGAAATAATAATAAAACTATTCATGGATCTTCTCTTCAATTCTTATATGAAAGTGATAGTTATGAATTAGTCCTGATATAGCAGTTTAACAACGGATTTAACGAAGCTAAATAATGGTTTAATGAAGTATAACAAGTACTTCCAAGACCCTATAGTGAAAAAGTTGACTGCATCGTGGATCACCAACAACAGACAAATTTTGAAACTAGCAATGCCAATATATGTTGCTATCAATATTGAAGTTTCCATCATCGCCATGGAATATGGGCATGAGGCCCATTTTTATGCTGGCCATTTCAGACCGTTATGCCAACTTACATCATTTGGTGGTTTATGCAAAAGCACTTCTACGAAATGGTCCATGATGAGGAATCATGAGATAAGGTCGTATTAGACTGTGAGCAAGGCATATATAAATTTTTCTTGAGCCAATCGCATCATCCATAAATTCAAAATATAAAAAAAAATTTAATAAAAAAAAATACTTTTAATATAATAAGACCTTCTTTAATTATGTCTGACACTCATTTGATTTGTGAGTTTATATAAACTAAACCTGCCAAAAAATTCCTCAGCATATATTTATTTGAAAAACTTAAATAAATATAACTTTTTTCTTTTTGGTCTCATTCATGGCATACATTATCCGAACGATCCTGCAAATAAATATTGATGATCTTCCCTGACGCAAAATATATGTCATGTAATGCTGGGGCCATGCTAACATTGCTAAGGTTATGATTTGATTAAGCACCAAAAAGGACATCTTAATGTTAAAAAACTGGGTACTCTTATTTAAGATTTTGTATTCAAATCTTATAAAAAGTAAACTAGGTAAGATTTATACCCAAAATCCGATGGACAGAATAGGATCACTTACATTTTATATTTGGAAGCAAGGTTGATCCACAGCTGCAGACCCTTTTGGGTTCCTTGAGCTGCAGGCATTTCTGAGTGAACTATCCCCCGCCCTGCAGTCATCCACTGCAAGTCACCTGCTTCTATTGTTCCTTTGTGTCCTTCAAAATCTTCATGCGTGACAGCTCCCTGATTACACAAACAATTGCACTAAGGTAAGCATACGCATATATGACAATACACGGCACGCTCACAGCTTTATGTACACACAAGTTGGGAGTTGGTATTCTAGAAAAGAAACAAGACATCAACATGTGGGGTCGTTCTTTGTCTACTTTTTTCTTGTGTAACTAACCAGCTATTTGTTGGCATTCAGGTCAGCCTTTGATGGTCGTGTTTTGGTAGCACTTATTAAACATGCCAGTTTGGTAACCACGCATGAATATGTGACTTGTGTGTTGCCATAACAAACAGCTCAAATATTGGCACCATTTGTTATGATATTTAGCTCAACTAAAACAACACTTGGAGCTCTTCTTTTATTATTTTCTTTTGCTATTCTGTTTCTTGACCTCCCCCCCTCTAAAAAAAGTTATATTATGCTTTTTAACTTTAAGAAGATAGCAAGTTGCAACAAAATAATTTTAAAAAAATAAAATGTTTCTCAAGTGTGCAAACAAATTTATAGAAAGCGTGAGCTGTTAGCCATTGAGAAAATTGATCAGGGGAGAAGGCTTATAATAATGAAATGAAATAGGCAAAATTCTCTACCTGCAACATGTATGTGACTGTCTCAAACCCTGTTAAGAAAAAACACCGCAAGGAAGGAGCAGCGGAGTCAGGTTCTCAGATTCTCAGCAGAGCATATTTCTGAAGAACAAACAAAAAATGACACAGAAAGGCCAAATTGCAAACCTCTATGTGGATGATCAGGGAAGCCAGCAGGAGCAGTAACTGCAGTATTCAAAACCTCACATTCTCAGAATAAGAAAATATCTTTAAGTAATAACTACAAGCAGATTGCATCTCTATGAAGAAAACAGAGCAATTTACGGACTTGCTCACCTGAGAATTCATCCAAGACAAGGAATGGATCGAAGTACTTCAGCTCAAACCTGAAGAAACCCACATAACGCATCAACCCAAAAGCTCAATTGACAATTAATTCCAATGCAAAAAGGGGCCAAAGAAAGGTTCCCATTCTCCCTTACCGTCCTATGCTTCTTCTAACAATAGCCCCAACACCTTCACGTTGAGGCCTGGCCAAGAATTTCCTCGCCACAAGACGAGGCTCCTTCAATGAACTGCAAATTTCTCGCTCAGGCATTATGTAAAACAGGTGCAAATCAAACCCCAAAAAAAAACTTGTAGTATACTGCAGAAAATGTGAGGAAGAACAGAAAGACAGTTGAATGTATATATAGGAAAGGGGGGGATGAGAGAGAGAGAGAGAGAGAGAGAGAGAGAGAGAGTGGGAGCAAGATTTTCCCTTTTGGAAGGTCAATACGGAGGCGTTGGCGTGGCAGCCAAACAAGACCCACATGGGATGGGGAGTTTGCTTGAGCTCATGGGATTTCTTTATTCTTCTTTCTTTTCATTTTCCTGTTATATCTTCTATGAACGTCAGCATAACGTACTGATGATGAACGGTAAGAACAATCACAATCTTAGCCGTTACATGACTGCCACGTGTCAATCTGGCGTTAGAGGCTGTGGTTCCATTATATAAAAAGGGAATACTATACTACATCCCTACAATGTTTCTTTTTCATGTATTTTTTTTTGGTAGTCTTGATTTATTATATTTTTTATTTTAATTTTTTTTATTTTTTAACATTAATTAAATATTTATTATGTCATATATTTTTTTAAAAATTTTTTAAAATATTTTTATATTTTTTTAAATTTTTTAAACTTATGAATAAATAGTATCAAAAAATTATAGATGAATAGTATAAAAAAATATAAAAAATATTTAAAAAATTTTTACAAATTCTAAAAAATATATAAGATAAAAAATATTTTATTAATTTTAAAAAGTAAAAAAAACTTAAAAAATGAAAAAAGTAAAATAAAAAAAAACTCCCCCCATATAAAAAATCTGTAATCCTAGGTGGACTTAGGCTGTGCATGACTGGGTATGGCCCACTACTTTCAAGGTCCCTGGCCCACATATGATTATAGACATTTAGAACACACTTTTTTAATAAATTAATGTTTTAATTCTTTAAAAATTATTTTTATTAAATTGTTTCAAATTTAATTTTTTAGTTGTTTGATTAATCATAAAGTGACAAAATTAATAAAATATACTAAGATAGTATACCTCTTGTATTTGTTTCTATTATATTTGTTATATATATTTGTAATTTTGATAATTTTTAGTTATTTAAATTAATAGATAAATAAATAATTTTAATTTTTAAAAAATTAATTTTGAAAAACTCTATTAAACAAATTAATATCTTTAGAGAAATAAAATATTAATTTACTCTTTGATGAAATGAAAAAGAACATTTGAATTAGGTTATGAATCTTATGATTATTGGACCACAAATTTGATCCTAGGATGCTATCATTATATACCATGTCTTTTTCTTTTTCATCTTTTTAAAATTTTTAAAATTTTCATCATAGATATGTTGGGTTTTAAATTTTAAAATAAAAATTAATTTAGATTTTAGACACAAGAATATGTATCACTATGAATAAATATTAAATTTTGAGCTTAGAATATGGGTTTTCAAACGGAGGATTAAAGGGGGAAAACATTGTTACTGACCTATGAATTTGGTGACATGTTTTCCTATTTTAACTAGATATATTGTATTTTATAATAATGTCTTATAATTTTTTTATTTAATTTCTAAAATAATTTTAAAATAATGTCTCAAAATAACACGTACAAAAAATAATTTGACAAAATTAATATACATTCCTATGGTCACATTAATTGTTTTAAGACATATATCCCCATCATCAAAGATAAAATCTGAGTCACACCTTTCATCATCAAGACCTCATTTGGAAATAAATCCAAAAATTAAAAAAATAAATAAATAAATCCTTCTAGAATGACATAGCAATTAAGAATTTTGAGTAAATACTTCACTTGCTGAGAAAATCCTAATCACCTTCGATGATACTTCCAAGTTTCCAACTACTCAAGCACAACAACAAATGAGAAAGATAGAAACTTTGGTTTTTCCCCTTATTCTAGCTCTGTTAATTACTTAATTATTCTCATTATTTGGCCCCATTTCTTTTAGTTACAAGAATAATGGGATTTGAATTTCACGTATAATAATATTTTAAATATTATCATACATAATATTTTTATATTTAATATAAAAATTATGAATTGTCAATAAAAAAGATATGATTCATGTTTTATAAAAATTAATAAAAAATTATAATGTACAATTCTTATAATTTTTTATATAACCCAAAATGGTATCATTTTATTATAATTTTGTATATTAAATAACACTAAATATTTTAAATAATAATGTATTATATATAAATATTTTAAATATTTCTCTCATTTAAAATGTTAAAGTTAAGATACGCTAAACGAACAAATCATTAATTTATTGGTCTAATTTAAAAAATGATAAGAGAAATTTTTAAGTTGACTATGCCTACAAAATATATGCAAAATCAAGTAAATTATAAAAAAGATGTATACATGGAAATATATTATAGTGAATCCCATTAATTTATGAAATTATACGTCATATTTGTTTAGGTAAATTATCATATAGTTGGCTAAAGTTTGGTAGTTGTTGATGCCCTAATTACACCTCATCCCAATTCAGTTGGCACATTATCTACTCAGTCCAATATACTCCATTTGTCACCTATAAATACCCATACTCACATATAATCACACTTTAATTTATTATTTACTTCTACTCATAGCTTAGAATAGATATAACTTGAGCATTAGAGTTCTAAGGTCTTGTTCAGATTTTTTTAAAAAATAATAATTTTTATAGAATGAAAAATTAATTCTGAAAAAATAAGGTATTTTTTCATAAAGAAATATTATTTTATTTTTAAATATAGTAATAAAAATTTTTTTTTATTTATCCTTTTACCAATTTCCTTAACTGATGAAGTTAAAAAATTTACCTTCTCTTAAAGTTAAAAAAATTCTTTTATTTCAACTTCTCCTTATAAATAAAAGAGATACGAATCATTCAAGTTTTATCAAAGTTTTTTTTTTAAAAAAAAATATTCTCTCAAAAAATAAGGAGATACGAACAGACGTTAAGTCTTCTCCTCACCTTATTTTCAATGATTGCAAGATTTCTCAGACCCGACCTGCACGTTCATCGACCTCAATATTTGATAAGCATGTTTTGACATCAATAATAATATAATATTTGATATTTCTCTTATTTTAATATTAAACATTCTTATACAAATTAAAAATTAATTTTCTCATAATACTAATATAATATTAGATATAAAATAAAATAATTTTTTTTGACTTCTAAAATAAGAGTGAACGTGATTTATAAAACAAAAAAGAATGTGTATAATATATTACGACGCCCTTATGTACTTAAGAACGTTTGAAATGATCACTTGACGTGTTTGTTGGACGAGGAACAAGGTCTTGTCCCCGGTCCACACGTTTGCGGCACGCAATTGTACTTCTTCCGCTTCATGCTTCTGAGTCCAAATCACTGTGTTAATTGTTAACTACAGCTTTATTCAAACCCTTCCCACTTTATCACTATATATATATATATATATATATATATATATATATATGAAATATTTAATATTCTATTTTAAGTCTTATATTGTTATTAATTTGATATTCTATTTATTTTTTGCATTACTTTAACACTCAAAAATATAATATTGTTAAAAATTTATCATCATGTTCATTTACTATATATAAAGTATGATGAAAGCTTTATAAATAGACAACACTATGGTGCAGTCTTAAAATAAGGTTGCATCATAACTTCTAGCATCAAAATTATATTGTTTTGATTTTTTATCTTAATTATTTTTACTTTTTAATATTAATTAATTATTGTTTAAGTCATATAATTTTTTAAAAATCTTTTAAAATTTTTTAGAATTTTTTTTTTAAAATTTTTTCTATTTTTATTGTATTATTTATAATAAATTTTTTGATACTATTCATTAAGTATAAAAGATTTTAAAAAATATAAATTATTTTAAAAAAATTCATAAAAAAATATATAACATAAATAATAATTCATTAATATTAAAAAATAAAAAAGTTAAGCTACAGCTACACAGTGTGGCGATAGTTTAAAATCAACCTTATAAATAATATTATTAGTACACTATTTTTTATATTTAATTATTAATATAATATTATTATCTATTATTTATCACTTATTATTATTATTATTTTATAATATATCAATAATTAAAAATAAATATGTAAAAAAATTAATAAAATTATCATTAATCATTATAACATATGTTAAATCCACCTCTTTTTTTCTTTTTGTTGAATTTAATATTACTAAGTAAAAAGCTCATTGAAATATTCAGTCACTCTCTATATATGTTATTTGCTCAAGTGTTATCATTCATGAATTGTATGTTTTAATTTGGATAAAATATTAATAATATAATATATAATATTTTTTATAAATATGTGAATATATTGTGCTAAAATAAGTTTTATAGATACATAAATAAATTTATCAAAACCAAGAAAAAAATGACAAGAGTCTGAACCCAACACGTTGATTCTTGGGACACCACAGTGGAATGACATCAGTAGTACAAAAGCATGACGCTGGGAAAAAGAAGTTAAAATTGGAGAGAGATGAGTAGGAGAAGAATATATCACGCGTAGACTTTATAATTCAATTCTTCCAAATATTTACTAAATATAAATTAAATAAATTTTAAATAAAATAAAATGATTAATATATTGTAAGATGTATTTTATTTCATTTAAATTCATAACTAACTTGTATTTATTAAATATTATATACAAAATAATAATATTATTCTCACAAATATAATATACTTCATCTAATCTCGTAATATTATTAGTATTACATCTATCACCATACATTAAATTTTAAACATTTAACACAATAAATTTATAAATAATATATTTATGAAGTTAATATTTCTCCTGAAAATAACGATAAATGTTTGATATTAGAAGAATTTGTGGCACAGCTAGTCAGCTATCCTATCCAAAGAGATGATATGAGGATTACGAACGATGATGCTCTCAACTTTTCCTTTCACACCTGCTCATCCTGATGCTTGCCCTTTTATGTTTGTATTTTTTTTTTCAATTTTTAAAAGATTTAATTTTTGTCAAATACTTATAAGAATATTATATTTTAAAATAATAATAATATTATTATATGATATTATTTAAAGTAACTGATAAAGGCAATATCAACTAGGAAAAGTTTTATTTTTATTATTATTTATTTTCACTGAATTATTTTAACAGTCCCAAATTGATTTAGAACAATTTTACAATCACACTATTATTTAATTCCTTGGATATAGCTTAAATTTAAAACCTTTTACAAAATTTTCTTTTATTTTGGGCTAAAGTATACTTTTTATTCCTTATATTTTTTGGAGGCTTCAATTTTGTTTCTTATGCTTGTTAAGTTTCAATTTGGTCTGTTTTAAAAGTGATTTATTATTATCCTTAAAATTAACAATGTTAACCTATTAGATAGAAAATACTGACTTGATATCCAAGTGACAAACGCAATGACACGTAGCTCTAGGTGGACAAGAGTAAGTTATTTTGATCCCCAAAGAACATGCATCTATCATGGGAAGAACCTGTCTTCCTCTCATTCTGATCTACCATTTACATACCAAGTATGGTGGCTATGGTGGAGTTAAGAATTTTCTAGACATCGATCCACCATCTCTCCAGCATTTCTACCCAACATTGAACTCAGTTAGGAGTAGTGGCGATCTTGTATGAGTCTTGATCTTGGCTTTCATTATGAATATGAACCATCGTCTCTGTGGGTGAGATATCCACCTCTTTCTCTTTCCTTGCTGCTATCTGGAGTTTTGTGGACTTATAATATAGCATACAAGAATCAATTGAGGCACCATAACAATGTCCCAATCCCATTTGTTATCTTGGAAACAACCCCAATTGACTTATTAATTTCTTTTGTTTAATTCACGAGAGAGAGAACATATGGGGATTTTTTACAACAATGAATGGGTCAAAGAGAGAAATCACCCATTTTTTCATTGTTAAAAAGAAATAGAAGAAATCTTTAAGTAGAGGGTGATTTAGGAAAAGATGGAAGGCACAACTCCACCATCCTTAGTCTTCGTAAATGATAAATCAGAATGAGAGGGAGTTATTTGTCACGTCAGAATACTCACTACATGTCATTCAATATGTCACATAGATATCACGTCATCATTTTTTATCTAATAGATTATTTAAATTATTTAAAAAATAAAAATACTCATAATCAAACAACATAATGAGTATATTTAACCCCTCACATGATATAACCATGAATGAAAATTAATAAAAAAAATAGTATATTTGTTCATATTTCCTTCGTCCTCTTTTATTAGAAATAGATTTTTTCCAAAAACAACAAAAATTAACTTCTCAAAATAGTTACCTTTTAACTTTTTTTTCAAAAAATTATTATAGAAATAAATCAGTTGACAAACCCCCCGTTTGGATGAGCTTATTTAGGAAAAAAGTTACTTTTTTTGTTAAAAAAAAGTGATTATTTTTAATATGAGTATTTAGATGCAAATTATTTTATAAATACTTATTTTAAAAATAAGCAGAATACCTGTTTTTTAGAGAAGCATCAAATATGATGCTTAAAAAATAATCAGGTCTAATAAAAAAGAGAGAAAACTTTTTAAATACAGATACCTCTAAAAGATTTCATAAATTTTTTAAAAAACACTTTTATATGTTATTTTTAATAATTTTATATTCTCAAAAGTACTTTTACATTTTTTACATCCAAACACAAGACATATGCTTTTTTCAGTAAAATCACTTCTGCGTAATTACATCCAAACACCAAATACCTACTTCTTTTTAAAAAAAATCACTTATATTTAAAGCATATGCTTAAAAGCACAAATCCATCCAAACAGCCCAACAACCCATTGTCCCAAAAGCTACTTCTAAGGGCAAAAAATAATTCCCAAACGATCAATCCATGAAGATCTGTAATTTGCAGTATATAAGGAATCCATAGAATTTTGATGAAACTAAATATGCATTCACATTAATAGGCACTAAGATTATGATAATGCCATTGCTACTTAACAAGATAAGCAGAATCCTTTAGACTCTAAAGAAAAATGGTGATAGAATTTTCCTTGTCACAAGGGACGAGTTTCCAGATAATCAAAACGAATCTTATGATTAACATTCTTAATAATGACATTAGTACTAATAATATCAATATCAGTGGTCAAACAAAATGATGCGAAGGCAAATGTCTAAGATGATCCTAACCATTGAAAATAGACTCGAGAAATCTCTTGCTCCAAGAATATATAAGAATTTCCCAAAGATTATGTCTACCTAAAATTTTATCGTCTCTTCCGGCTACAATGCATTGACGATTAGGAAATTATATACTTTTATTGATGCAATAAACCTATGCACTCGCCCTAGAAAATGCCATGTAACTTGATCGGATATTTCCGACTGTGTTTCATCTCATATCAAACGCACACCAACAAATAATTATAGAATATCTTACAACAAATGATACAAAACGCTCATCTAAAAAGAATACACAGACATGTACCGATATGGATTGTGTTCATAGAATTAACCCTGGAAGAGATTGGGGGAGGGGAAAGGAGGAATGAACATACCTAGCTAAAACAATTAAGGGAAAGAATTTACTGCTGCTAAGTAGAAAAAAGTGGATGCTTATGTAGTCTGAAGCAAAAAAGCTTCATGCTACTTAATCCAAGAAGAGTTGAGGACCAAAACCAGTATGAGAGAACCTTTTTTTTTTTTTTTCCTTTTTCCTTTTTCTTAGGCTGTTGGGAGACCTTATCACTCAAAGCAGCAGAAGGAAAGATACAAACACAGCCAAACTGGACAAAAAGATACAGATGGTGACCTTAGGCTGTGCATTTCCTGGTGGAGCTCCCGGCCTTGTTGATGTAGCAGGGCTAGCAGCAGGGGCTGTCTTAGGAGATACAGGGGGCAAAGGTGGCTCTGACACTTCAGATTCTGTCAGGGGTGGGAGAGGAGCCTCAGCTGGTGGTAAGTACGCTTTGGTAACAAGTTGTAAAAGGGCGCCTGGTTCTGCAGCTTCCATGTAAGGAGGTAACTTTTTATAGCTTAAACATCGGTTCTCTGCAATAGGATGTAAAGCATTCATATCAGTAATATGAAATGGATCCAGTCAAAAACATAATTGAAAAGAGAAAAAAACAAGAAATTAATCAACTAAGTGTTCATATTGTTAAGTCTATAGCTATCCTACAGGAAGATAGTATGCCAGAGAACTGGCATTACAAAGTGCCTGAAGTGTTTGAAGAAACACTATTAAAACAAGCAACGCCAAACTTTCACCTGTAGTTTCAGGAATAAGAAACAATTTTTGTATGATATCAACAGAAAACTTTTACACAAAAGGATTACACTTACTTCTGTATCTATTAGCCGTCTTTGGGAAGTCTGTGATGAAACCATTAATTTCTTGTCCCTGAAAATATGAGTTGATCTCCACAGTTGCATCTGAGAAGAAATCCCAGGCCTGGGATACAAACTCATTGCTGAAAGTTTCTACATAGACAGAGAGGTTAAATGATTTTAGCTTTGGCACAATCTTTGTAGAGCCAGTCAGGAAGGCTGAATTCTGAGGAAATACAGATGACTTCTGAACAACCACAGAATTAGCAAATCCCTTGATTTCTTTAACAGTAGAATTAACAGCATCACCAACATCCTCATCAATTTTGTAGACAAGCTCATAATTGGCTTTATCCTTGAATTGCATTAGTACAGAGCTATTACTGGACTGAATCATAACTTTTGGCGCCCGTAGCTTATCATAACCAGCTTTGCTCAAAGCATCGAGGACTACATCAGTCACACTTAATCCTACATGCTCTGCAAGATAGGCTGCATTCTGACAAAAGTACAATAAAGCATAATGTCAATTAATAGAATATAGAAGAAAACAAACCAGAGAAATAAGAAATGTTTTATTAGGAACATATAATCATTACTCATCATTATGAAGTAGACCACTTAGTGAATTTAAAACTACCTAATTCTTTTTCTTTGATACCTATTCAAGTGCAGAATAAGTGAACAAACAATACATGTGAAACTCACAGGAATATGGCTTCTAAGAAGGTAAGATATATTTGTTTTGTGGGTTCCAACAAAGAGTTGCCCAGGCCAAAAATAAGATATGCCGAACTTCAGTTTCTTATTTTTGCTTGTAACTTGACAAATATAAGACATGGTACTCTTAATATTTCTGCTTCTTATTTCCCCAATTCTTGATATCTTTCAGAGTAAGGCGAGGTCAGCCAAATGATATGACCAAATAAGTTGATTAAAAAATTCCCTTTTATTTATTCTATAGTTTTTAGTTTATTACTGTATTAATAATAAATATAAAATTGCAATTACATATTAGAAATGTCATCAATTCAAAGTTCAGTCATCACTATTCCTAACTATACAAATTTGAGTACAATTAACAATTGGCAATAAAAAAATTTGTCAGAATTTGTACAAAACAGAACGCATGGAAGATGAATCATACATTTTTCTTCTTACTGTAGCAGGAATAAGCCTAATAATATCAATGAAGCTCATTTTTGGGATCAAGGTATTTCTTGAGCTCTTAAGTTTGGACCACTTGGTTCCCAAGTTCTGACCTCTTGTCCTATTTAAGTGTATATACTGTAGCTAATAAACAATCAATGAAGAACTTATTATTGAAGAAACCATAGTCACTAGACAAGTGATACATCTCTTAGGTGTGAAGTGTGCCTACGTGTCAACTATACTTTCCTCCTTTCACTATCTTATTTATCAATTGGATCTATTCTCTTAACCAGACATCTATGAATAACCCAAGTGCAAAAACCCTAAACCCTTCTAAAAAATTTTACATAATTCTCATCAAACCTAAAAGTTACTGTTCACAGCCCTAGAACAGCGCCCCTAGTCACTTGTTAGTGAAGAAGTAAAAGATATCCTCAATAAGAAGGTTTGCCTTTTGGAAATTGAATCAGAAGCTGGTCTCCCAGTTTGTCTCAATGGACGAACATACAATCCTTTCATTAAACCCATGTTTCCTGATTTAGCATCTTATTAGTTATCATGTCAACAAGTAGTAAATTTCCATCCTGCCAACTAAAAAAGGAGCAATTTTAGCATAAAACTTTGTGACATCGTACAAGATCTTCAGTGTTTGATCACTTCGAAAAATTCTAATGATATTAGGAAAAAAACGAAACTAACACAATTATTAACACACACAATGCATGAACCTGAATCGCTACACCCCTTCCCCCAAAAATTTTGCTGTCATCATAATCAGAATTTTAAGCCTTAGTTGTTTATTTGTTAGTACTTAGTATCAAACTAGCAATGTTTTTTGGCCAGCTAGTATTTGACATTAATTTATCTTAGAGAAAACGCTCTTCAAGAACTAGGGAGTGCCACTTATACATGTGATTGCAGTTGTGAAGAAAAAAAAAAGGCGGGGATGCAAGTGGAGAGAGAAATTGGAGGTGTTAAAGGTGTAGTAGTTATTCAGAAATAAATTTATTATCACCAAAAAAAAATATTTAGAATTTTAAATTTACAATTGTGACCTATACCCTTTATTAGTTCATTTAAAAAACATTTGAAGAAGATAAGGATATTTTGGGAACATTTGGGACAATATGTGAAGATTGAAAACTACTTCTCCTGTTCTCTTCATCTGTAGTAGATAAGGCAGTACATGCATACAACAACCAATAACGAGGATTAGTAGTTGAATTATATACTAGTCGCTAGTAATTTTTTTCTTTTTTGGTTCATCAGAAAGTAGTTTCATAATCTTCCCAGCAAAGACTTTGACTCTATCTGATGGATTATATATAATATGCCAATTTTGAAGCCTCTGGTAGCTTGGCATGTGAAAGGATGCTATCCCTCATGCTGCTGTCAATCTTTAGGCATAACAATATGGTTTAAAGTGTTTTGAGAAATTAGCCTATGTATTAATAGGGCTATAAAACCAAGCCAGTAACTTAAAAAACATGCAGTAGCCACAGCTGCCCCTTACCAAGTATGATTACTTTTCATTTGCAGTCAGATTATATGTTTACATAATTTAAGACTCCTGGAATGAATTATGGACAGCAATAATAGGCACGGCAAAACTCACCTCAACAATGATCATGACACCATACAGAGAAGTCTGATTTCTTGTCAACGACAAGAAATCTGACAATGTCAGAAATTTCCCCACAGACTTATTATTTGGATTCCTGATCAATGTGTATTTCCTGTAAGGGCTCAATATTGAGGCTGCAGGAAAAACAACACAGATGTCAAATATTTGTTTGGAATAATTTTCATGTTTTCTATTTCATTATAGAAAGCAAATATGATAAATAGCAGATAGCAAAGTGAAAAACAACAACAGATTTGCAGGTGAGGAAAAAACAAAAATAAAAATTCTTTAAGAAGGGTCTTATCAGTAGCACAAAAGAACTTGGGATGACACAAGGCGAAGGCATCTATGTCGAGATGGATGTAGTACATTATAAAAAATTTAAAAAAAAAATCTAAAGAACTTGTCCATTAATTATATCACCCAGTAACTATAATTAACCAATAATGTGAAGCAGTAAGGCCAATTTCCCAGTTATTCACAATACTTGATTTCTTCTATTGTGTATATATATCCCACTCTACATGAATTTTAGCTAATTTGAAGTATCAACCCTTTACTCTTTGAGAGGTCTCCAGGACCTCCAAGGAGGCAATGGAGGGGGAGGGATCAAGCCAACAGGGGAAAGCTCAAGAATGTTAACCGTTGGAACTGGAATAACTATTCAGGAACTATATCTGACTTACGGGTCAAGGTATTTATCTCATTCCATGTCAAGCTGAATGAAAATATGCCACTGCCAGACTTGATCTCTGGGATAGATGTAGCAAGTTTGCTGAAACTTGATTGAGCAACTGTTGTGCTCTCTATAAGATCTATGGTGTTTAAGCAGAATGGTGTTCCATCCTTTGACATTTGAACAGGACAGTCAAGAACATCCACACCATCTGATATGGCCTGTTTATATGCCAAGTCAGTACAACCAGGATAGTCTCCACTTGCTCCATATTTTGAGATAACCAAAGCGTTAACTGAAACAAAAATAGAAAAGAGAGAGAGAAACAAGTCAACAATGATTCAAGCTATGCTACAATAGAAATTACACAAAGAAATAATTTGGAAAATACTAATGAACAGAATGAGAATACATATTCATAAAAGCACAAGAAAGCAGTGATGCACCTCTTTTCAAGGCATTTGCACCTAGGTGAGCAAAGCAATCTGCAATATATGAAGAGAATTAGATACCTCCAATAAATACTTATTCAAATCAGCAACAGTAGATTTGGCAATACTTAAAAGAGAAGAAAAGGGGGGGGGGGGGAGCGCACACACCCACATACCCATATTCTGATGTCACAATTGTTAAGGTACAAAGAATCCACATGCAATTAATATCAAATACATATGTTTATATTTTGGAGCATGTTAAAATTGAATTAGAATAATTAGTTGGGAAAGCTAACGAGCATGCAATACCTAGAGGACTAAACTCAGTTGCTTTCCACTTCAAAGAGTGTTAATTTCTGTTGACTATTTTAAACTTTCCATTGACCATTTTTTTTTTTTACCAAACAATGGAAAGTTAGGAAAGTATTTTCTTATAACCCACTTTCCGTCGAAACAAACAGACCCTAAGTTGTAGGTGTAATTTATGATAAGAGTTAAGACATGAAATCCTGTAAAGTCAAAGTGAATATAAGTTCCCCCAATGTCCTTTCTTTGACCAAGAATTACATATAACTAACTGAGTGGCACCGTCATGGGAAGTGCAGGCATCTCCTGAGCAATATTGGATACAAAAAGGTAAACTAACTTGAACAGACCAACATCAGGGCAGATTGACCACCAATGTCCAGCATTATTCATCATCTGGAATGTTGATTCACAACACTAAATCCTCAAAGCTTTGAAGAGATTAAAGTTGAACTCAGCACTTCTTACGAGTCCCAGGGCGGAATTTAGGGAAATGACCTTATTTAATACACCCCATACCAACTCACAGTCACTTCTGATGAAAAAAAAATGTTGATTACGTAAAAGTGCATTAATATGCAGGAGAAACACATTTAAGGTGATTCCCTAAATTGATATAAACATAAGGTCAAGAAGACAATAGGAAAACTTCATTTAAGAGATCCTTGTTGCTGCATCAGCACCATTCCAATGTACAAATAAACAATCTTAGTAGAAAACTAAATTCAACAAGATTTTGTAAAAATTGCAAATGCATACTATTTTTAAAGGGCCTTTCTGACCAAAAACAAACTTAACTTACCTACAGCTTCAGAAGGAGTTATAGGGAAATCAGACAGCACACCATCAACAGAGAAGTCACCATTGTCAATGAATTGGAGGTACTCAGCAAGAGGATCATAACTGTAATTAAAGCTAAGTGGAATATCATTGGTAAAATCTGATGCAAAAACTTCTAGTCCCTCTTTGTGAGCATCCGAGACCAACGAGGTATGTGGTTGTAGATAAAGATTAGCATCTACAGGCCATATGTAAACCTTGGGAACCAGAATTCCAGAAGCAAATGTCTTGATAAACGTAAGATTTTTTAAGAGTGAACCATAAGTCAGATTGGTTGAAGGATCTCTATCATCCTGTCCCATAAATCTGAAGACCAGTTTAGTTATATTTGGTTTGAAGCGTGGTGCTATACTTCTCAGGAAACCAACCTCTGGTGATGAGATATAGTTGACAATTACCCTTCTAGAAACAGAAAGTACAAACCTTCTCATACTCAAATTGTGTTGTGAGTAGAATACATCATGCTGCAAAATATCAAAGAAAACAATAGATGGTTTAAAACAAACACAGAATGAATGATGAAGATGGAATATGCCCTCCATTTACCTGAATATTCAACCACAAGCCTGGTGGGCCAACTTGTTTAGCTAGATCTTCGACAGAAAGAATTGCAAATAGGTTGCCGTCAAACTTGTTAGTTCGAGAGTAGACTCCCTGAGTCACTGTCCAGTAACAAGAAATTTTCAGCAATTACAAAAATACTTCAAAGCTCAGCAAAAATTTTAATGACAACTGATTAGTAAAACCTAGAAATACTAGTTTAACACTACACAGTATGTGAACAACTTATTAATGACCAGGATACACATCTTTAATTAAGTTATTTTGTAAAACAAGCTTGTAGATTTTAATTAATTAGTAAAGATGGCCTATGAGACTTCACCACTGAACTGTCTATAGCATTCTTATAGCAATTGCTCCATTACTCTTGTCATGGACCAACTCCAATGAGAAGAGAATAAGAATATATGAACCTCAGGCTCCAGCACCCAAAAACTCCAATTGCTATCTCCAGATAGTATATATCAACCCCAATATAACTTATCACCGGATGAAACTTGGAAACAATATGCCCTTTTAGCTAGTTGTAAGGGAAACTTGTTTAATGTACAAGTTGCAAGAAGATTAAATGATCATAATGACAACCATCAACATAATCGTAATTCAAGACAATGATTGCATTCATGCTTCCTCCAAATATGCATGAGGGTTGACTTTATAGGAAAAACCAGTAATGATTCAGACATCAAAGGTTAGTTTAATATCATATAAAAAAATGAGGACTGACTTAATCTGACAGGAACCAGAACTTTGCTTTCATAAAGCTGATATTTCATCCCAAAAAAATTATGATCTAGATGCAGGCAGCAAAAGCACAAATGAAACTCATATTTAAGGACACCGGAACTTATAAAATAAGATATAGTATTATTGCTTGGGTGATTGTTATGTTCTGCATTCTTTAATGTAGAAGCATTTATTTTTGTCAAAAATTAGGAGGCTTTTTTCCCCAGTTTCTTTCACTTTTGTACGTGGCACTGTGGCAGTATTTTAGTAATTTGATAATTTGATTATGAAGTTTGCTATTTAGGCCTGTTCTTTCAGCTTATTTGATGTCAAATTTTGATATTAAAAGCAAGCTATTAAACTAAGGCAGTTTGGACTTGTTCCTCCCTTTTGGTGCTGTCCTTGAGTATTTAAAAGTTTGAAAGTTTATGTAGAATTAGAATATCCTAGTTTCTGAATATAAGCACTATCTGCTAGGTTCTGAAGCCAAAGAACCCTAGATTTTAACCCTAATACTCCTTCCTAAATTTCTTCTTCTCCTTCCTTCCTCCTAATAAGATTTACAAACTTTATCTAAAGTGCTTGATTACCACATTTTAAGTTCATTACATTAGCAAAGATCCTGCATGAGATAATAAATCTTTGAACATTAAATAAATATAAATGGAAGAAAAGGATTGGTTAGTCCAACAAATACTTAAGTAGATAACAATTAAATTATGATTTTAAGATTAGTTGAACTTACAGATAACTTGGGATAGATCCTTCAGTGTGTAATCCACCGAAAAATAACCACGGGTTGGTACACCATTAACTAAGTAAGTGGTGGTTTTATTCTGAAAAATGTCGGAAATGGCAGTACCATTGTCAAGCCTGATATCTGGAAGACAAATCCCAGCTCCATCTTTTGTTAGTTGCACATCACACCATACAATGACATCTGGTACACTGGTTATCAATGCCAAATTATAAGCAGCAAAGCTGGAATCAGGAAATATCCCTGAAAACCCTCCACGTGCTATGACTAATGGTGGACTTCCTGTAAAATAAATGTAGAATTAAGTTACAAGACACATAATATGATGGAAGTTCATCCTAAATAAAAGAGAATAATTCATACAAGTACATATATTTCTATACCTAATGGCATCTAAAACTGAAAATAACAACAAATTTTGATAGGCCTTTGCCTCTCCAGTTTTACTACTTAAGGGTGAAATTAATTGAAATTGCATAATTCACTAAAAGTATCACAAGAAAGTAATTCATAATAACTAGTGATGAATTATGAACCTTCAAATTAGCTTTTTTGCTCCCCTTCTCATCTTTCTGTTATTAATAATAAGTAAGATGTAGTCACACCTGATGATAACTGAACCTGATAAAACCAACCTCAGAAGTTGACTTAATGCTTGCATTCTAAAATTATCAGTGAAGCATCTTTCTTCAGCTGAAGTTTCCGGATATGATTTTCCTATTCAACTGAAGAAACATCACTCCATTTTTTAAGCAAGATAACAAACTTCTTACAAGTAGCAAAGCGTACAAATAGTGCAAAATCTCAACTCAGCCTAACTTAACCAACGGCTCAGCCTTATAAATTTTCTTTTCCCCAACAAAAATCATCAAAGTTTACAAGCAATAAATGCGTAGATCCTCCATTTGGTAGCTCAGATAGATTCATTTCTACTCAACGCAGCTTAATCAACCCATCCCCTCATAGAACAAGAGCAAACGAATACTCCACTACGGTGAGCCTCTCATTCTCCATAAACCAACGAATATTAATGAACGAGAAAACCCAATCACATGGGATGTTCATCGTTTTTTAAGTGCATTTTCTCAGCAGCCATGCAGAAACCACCTGAACATCGTAATCGGGAAGAAAACAAAACCAAAATCCAAGTAAAATGAGGCACATACCACTTAGTGTGTTCCAAATGGTTCTGTTAGATCCCTGAGCAGAGACCAGAGCTACCACCGAGTGAAGAAGAAGGAGAGTGAGCAGATGAGAGAGAGCGCGTGAGTTCCACATTCCTACGAACTTTGCAGCGTGGGATGAAGTTCCGGCAACCTCAGCCGGAGAAAAGCTCTGGGTTGTTCTCGGGTACTGCGTGAGATTTGCCCAGCTTGGAGGAAGAGAGAGAAGAAGTATGAGCTCTAAAGTCTGAACCTTTTCAGGCTGGCTTTTCCTGCTATCATGTATTTATATTAAAAGGGAGTTATTCGTTGTTTTGTTTTTTATTTTTAGTTGGACGTTTAATAATTAAATATTAAATTAAACTAATTAAAATATTTGTGTTTATTTAAAACGCGTTTTTATAATGTATAATACTAAAAGATAAAATTTGTACGGCGAAGGAGACAACCCGGCTCCAGCTGAGGCTCGGCTTGAGCTACGAAAGAGACTGCGGAGGACAAGTCTGACGCTGTCCTAAATATGTAATTACGTTGGCGGGGGCACATGACTGAACTGAGAAACAGGGATCCTGCGAGGGGAAATAATGGGAAATAATCAGGTAGTACTGTAGCAGATATTTTCGTCATTTCAATCGAATCATAATTTTTTTGGTTATTTTTTTATAAAAAAGTATATCTTCTTTTCGTCGTAAGCAATTTACTTTAAGCACTTAAATTTCAGCAATTAATGACAACAAATAAAATAAAGAATAAAATAAATTAAGAATAAATTATTTTTTAATAATTGTAAAGGTATTATATTTTAAAATATTATTATATAATATTTTATTTATTATTTAATACTTTAAAAATTAAAGTTATACAATAATATCTAAAAATAATGGTACAAACTCTTTAACATATTCTTCTTAAATAATGTTACATATAAATATTTTTATTTAGATTTTATTAAATAGATATTAGTACGTATGATTTTTGTAAAAAATTGTAGTTCTAACGAAGATTAATTTATTTTTGATTGAGTTAAAAAAATGAATTAATTAAGTGCAACTACGTCAATTCAAACACTACCGGATTGTGATTAAGAGAAATCTTATACTAATTTAGAATGACATAATACTTAAATAAGGTGTAATTCATTTGGTATCAAAGTTAAATTGAAAATAATTATTTTATTTTAATGGTATTAGAATTATTTTTAAGATTAAATATTGCAAATTTAAACTCTAATTAAAATCAATAAAAATATATTTCTTATAAAAAAATTTAAAGATACTTTCAAAAAATTATTTAAATAAAAAATTACAAATTTTAACTACTAATTATTCCTTAAAATATAAAATGAAAAAAAATAGAACATCTACTTTTTAAATAAAAAATAAATATTTACAAATTTAAAATTGTAACTAACTACTAATATTTAAAAAACAAATTACAAGAATAATATAAGATGATATTAATTAATTTAATCAGTTGATCTATATCTTTTAAATACAGATATATTAATATAAATAATAAGTAAAGAATATAATGTTTTTAAAATAATTAAAATATTTTTAAATGGAACAGAAAATGGTGGAGAGCGCAACCTGTGTGGTGTGAGCTTGCTCCCATCCAATCATATCACCTTTGAACATTAAAGTTAGTGTGACTCAGTGATTGACGGAGACAAGTCAAATGGGAGTAGGGAATGCGGCTTCCCGGATGGAGCTATAACACGAAGCCGATAGTGGTGGGCCTCCGCATAGGCCCATTGGACGACAGCTAGAATGGGGCCCACAGCAAGGTGGTTCCAATCTGGCAGTGGTCAACGTGGCGGCAGGTCATTGGTTTTCCAATCGTGATGTCAGCCAACGCGCAAAACGGTCACGATCTGAGTGGGCTCCCACTTCCACGGATTGTGATTTGCAAGTCCTTCCTTTCTTATACACGAGCTGAAACGTATAGAATACTCAGATTAAGTTAGTCGTTCCCATTTTACAAGTGAGTGGAGTCAATGAGTAACGGACAATTTTATCTCTTATTAATAAATTAGTATATATACTTAGTGTTAACCCCACTAAATTCCCCTTAATGTTTAAGTAGATATTTTTTTTGACTTTAAATTTTAAAATGCACTAAACTAATAGGGAGGTACACTTTTAAAATTGTCAAAAAATTATCATGTTAATTGATGTAAAAATTAGTTCAAAAATATTCTTATCATATAATAAAATATATATAATATTTGAGATTTACTGTCAAAATATTTAAAATAAACTATTTGATGGTTATTAGTATTAGTTGTGGCTTTTTTTAATAATATATTGCCCAATTAATTAAATTTATAATTTATTTAATTTTCTTAATATTAAATTGCACATTTACACTTGGTGTTTTGGCAATGGTGTAATTGTATATATAAATGTGTTCATGGAAATATTCTTTAAAAGTGTGAAGTGTATTTCAAAAAATAAAATCCATTTGAATTATTATTTTTATTAGAATCAATTAGATTCGGATATTTTAAAAATTCTAATGAGTAATATTTAATTATTATCCTACTTTCCTTGATATATATATCATGTTATTCTGCTTTAAAGTATAAATTCAAAGAATGGGCCTATAAAATATATATAGTTCAAGTGGTATATTTTTTAGTATTAATTATTAAATAATTCTAATATTTTGAGACTAAACTTTTACTCTCTTTTTAATATTTCACAATTATCTATCAATAAAATAATAATTGAAAGAATGCACTTAATTGACTAGTATTTAATTTCATAAAATAATTATTTTGATTTCAAAATCACGCGCTATTCTTCATGGTCACAGGTTATGACAAAAGCGTATACATCTAATAATTTAAATTTTGAGGCCTTGACCAATTCAAAGTGCAGTTAATATCTTAGGTTTATTCAATAAATATTAAAAAGGGCTTTATATATATATATATATATATTTTTTTTTTTTTTTTTTTTTTTTGTGATGCAAGTGGTTGGGTGAAATGGACCGATTCTTTATTATGACGAACAAGAAAGGACTCTCTTTTTTTATGCAAAATTAGCTGAAAGTGAAGAAAAGCTCATTTGGATGGATACCTTCTTTCTCAATTCTCATTCCCACTCACTCACTGTCCCAACTATTACTTTTTCTATTATTGGCAATAATTCACTTTTTTTGTTTTCCTTTTGGTGGCCAAAAGTTAAAAGCAATTTTTACTATAATATATACGTATGAGTTTTTTTTTTATATATATACAATAAAATAATGAAGTATGAAAACTATAAATAAAGAAAGAGAAGCTTCCCACAAAACAAAGAGGCTTGTGGTGGAATATTATTGGGACAGAAAGAGGTGGTTTGGAGTGCAGATTATGGAGGTAATATGGTACTATTCAAGCAAAAAATTAAATCGATCCCAATTCTCATGTGCTATTTATTGGGGAATTGAAGGCATAAAAGGCCTAAAAGAGGCAAAAGTTTTATCATCCCAAAGAAGGTCATGTTAATTGCCCCAAATTAATGACTCAATTAAATATGTATTCAGAATTGTAATTAATAATGTGATTTGACAAATTAAATTAATAATAAATATATATATATATATATATATTAAATATATAATTTATTAAAATCTGAAATTTTCTTAAATACAATTAATTTGCAAGTTTTTTAAAATAAATAAATTATAAATGAACATGCATAATTCACCCTTAATATATTTATGATTTACACATTTTTTGTGAATGAGATATACCTTAGAATTTATCCTAAAACAAACTTCTAACGTATTTATATTTTTATTTATAATTAATTTAATCTACATTATTATTTTTATCAAAACAAATCTACCTAAGAACTTCTCTTAACGAGAAGTCTGGCTCATAAGTCCCACTCAACCTAACCCTGTAAATGGGATGTGGGGGGACACCATATTGGTGGCCCAAAAATGCCGAAGGCTTTTAATTTTGGTCCATTTCAGTCCTTGGCTTGAAGTGGGTTGCCCTCGTGGGCCAGGTCGACCCATATGGCCATTTTTGTTTATATTCAAATTTTTGCTTTTGTATTTTTCATTGATATTTTTACATTTTTTATGAATCTTTGTTTACTTTTTGATAATTATTACACTCTTTGTTTAGTTAACAAATTCTTATAGAATTATTCTTGAAAAATATGTAAAAATACCTACTATATTTTTTGAAGAAGAATTTATTTATTTCGTTGCATGAAAAGAATAGTTCTATAAATTTTGAATATCAATATTCATTTTTTATATATCATTTGATCATATAATAATTTATTATTATTAATTTATCAACTTATATTTAAGAAAAACATGTTATGTCTTTGTGTGTAGGAAAAAATATTTTAGATTCCTAATCTAGAATATGGAGAATTTGAGATTAGGTTGACCAATTTTGTATACCAACTTTAATATTTATCACACTATTTGGTTAAAAAATAACAATATTCTATCCTCGTTAAGTATAATCTTAACTTTTCTTACATTCTATTTAGCAAAGATATAAATTTAAGTTGTCAATAATAAAAAACTAATAAAAATATATGTTTATGTAAAAATAAAGTCAACTTAACTTAACCCAAGTCAACGGATGGCTCTAAAATGTTACGTTGAGCCTACTAAACAACATATCCATTTTAAGGGTAGTCATATCTCAACTCAACCCAATTCACCATTCTTAAAATCCTTAAAGATTAAGCTGGAAATCTATTTTGACCCCTCTAAAACTCAAATATTTCGTTCTTATATATTTATTTATAATTTTTTTATAAACTCAAATTTAGTTACAAAATTTATCTGATTATTAAGGAAATTCATTTTTAGAGTTGGTCACAATATAGAAGTTGCTGTCATAAGTGTCTGTTAGAAAAAGTATTTTGGTGCTCACTAATAATTTAAAGCTTTTAGGTGAAGTCTGCTTCTTTTATTGTCAAGAAGTATTAAAGTTCTAACTCAGAAACTTAACTTCCATTTTTACTTACTTGACCATTTAAGCTAACTTAATTAAGTGGTTGGTCAGAGTTTAACATAGGATCAAAGTTTCTAAAATGAAATGAAAGATAATTTTTGTTTTCATTAAATTTCATTTTATCTCAAATTGTTAGGTCTAGGCTCTTTCCACTATGTTCATTGCTTTAAAAAATATTTGATATATTGAAATTGTGTATCTCTAGGCTAATGGTTAAGAAAGCGTGTCTTTTACTTTAATTATTTAGGTTTAAAATTTAGAGGAAACATTTATCAGAATTTATTTTTTTAAATGAACTAATTTAATAGTAAAGGGTGTACATTTAAGATGACCGAATGAGATACTTAATCTCAATTTTATTGTATAAATTAAATTTTTTTTTTGAAATTGTGTATGTGAGAGAGTGATTAGGTTTTATTGGCACTTGTTTAAATTAAATTAATTTTCTTATTGAATATTTTTATATGATTAATTTTTTACAAAATTCGCTATTAAAATTAAAGTTTATATTATGAATATTATTTTTTTGTAAAATCTTATATTAATATAAAATTAGTTGCGTTTGAAAATTTAGGAAGGAGAATAGTAAGAATCAAATCCTGATATTAAGTAT
>JASKGM010000011.1:6623811-6635101 GCA_034509205.1 Ceratonia siliqua | reverse complement strand
GCGGCTGCCGCTGAAGAAATGGAGGCTCAACCCAACTAAATATTATAATCCACTATCCCTTTAGCTGTGAAACTTTGTGTTCTAATAAGTACAAAAATGTAATTAATTGTGTGGCCAATGAGCTTTCAATAGGAATGTGAAACGACTAAATTTATGTTTTGGTCATCCAAAAGTTTGTAATTTACTTTTTTAATAGTTTTTTTTCTTTTCTTAATTTAGTCTTTCAATAGGTAGAGATATATTAAATTTTTTTTTTAAATTCAATTGAAAGAAAAAAATTATATTTAAAAGGATATTTTTAAAGATAAAATACACATTAGAAGATAAAATTAAGAAAAAATTATTAAAGGATGAAATTAAGAATTTAAAGACCTATTTGAAAAGATTTTAAAAAATTATTTTTTATTTTTTATTTTATGAGAATAAAAAAATTTATTTAGATAAGTATTTTCATCAATTATTTTTTCAAACAAATGTTTCAAAAAACAGTTATTAAAAAACAAAAAATAAAGAATAAATTTTATGTTTTAATTTATTTTTTTTTATTTTTAAAAAACATAAAAAATAATTGATGAAAAATATTTTTACTTAAATAAATTTTTTATTTTTTTGTTTTATAAAATTATTTTTCTAGAATTATTTTAAAAAATCATTTTAAAAAATAATAAAATAAAAATCGTTTCAAAAACTAAAACAGTAATTTAATTTACTCTACAAAGAAATACAACTATTTCAAATTATAATTCGTAGGTAAGACTCCAGATATTGTAAGATAATAATATAAAATGTAGAGGGTTTTGTTGCATTATTAATTACTGATATTAATAAGGTCTCGGGCCATTGGAAACAAACGGAAACAAATAGGGCATCATAGAGCAAGGGGTTTCCAACGTTTACTTGGCATAGCTTTCCATATATGCGTCCGTGAGCGAAAAGGTTCAGGATGTGTTTGGTTTGAATATTTTTTGTTTCTATTTTTATTGAAAATAAGAAGCACGATCGAAAATATATTTGATTAAAAATTTAAGAAATATTTTTTAAAAAACATTTCTTAAAAGGGACGAATACTTAAAAAAAAATATTTTTAGTGTTTCTTATTAAAAATTTAAAAAATTAAAAATAAGAATTTTAAAAATGTAATAACAATTTGGTAAATAAATTAAAAAAATTGAAAATACAATGACAATTTGATAAATAATATGAAAACTATTAAAAACCTATCATTTTAGTATTTGAACTAAATTTATAACAATTAAATTATTTAAAATATAGCTTTATTATAGTTTTTTAATTTTTTATAATTAATTTTTAATTATTTTATTTTCTGGTTAATGATATTATATTAAATATTAAATATTATTTTATGAAAATTATCAACTCATTTTAGTAGTAATATAATTATTTTTTCACTTCAGTATTATATATGAAAAATATTATTATTTTGTTCACTTAAACATTGTGTATGAAAAAATATATATATTTTTTATTAAATAAGTTAATTTTTTATATTAAATAACATTATTAAAAACAATATTTAGTATTATAAATTAAAAATATTTTTTATTTTTTATTTTTTAAAAATAAGATTTAATATTAAAAGTAGATATGTTATCATAATTTTTATTTTTTTTAAAAATATAAATATAAATTAAACATATTTTTTAAAAATTAAAAATTTTAAAAAATTATTTTTAAGAAATGAAAGTATTATTTATAAACTAGGATTGCATCATACGCGAGTTGAACGGATTAGTCCACATACTTTGGGCCGTTTTATCTAACTTGGTTTTCGGCCTATACTATACTTCATTATTTTTGGCCTTTGTTAATTTGATAATTGAACTTAAAATTTAGACATTTTAAAAATGTTTAAGCCCTATTTATTTGAATTTATTTTAAGAATGAATTACTTTTTTTAAAAAGATAATACATTCTGATAAAAATATATCTGTTTGTTTGAACTTATAGAAAAATGATAAGTTAATAAAAATAGAGAGAAGTTAAAAATTTTAATTTCTTTTGATAAGGAGAAAAATTAAAAAATAGATAAACTTTTATAAATATTATTTACCATTCTCTAAAAGTTATTCTTAATTATTACATTCAAATACAGAACAATTTCTCCTTTAAAAAAAGACATTCCTCCTATAGGAGAATGAAAAAAAACATTATCTGATAATATCAAACAAACATGCCCTTAACCTTTCTATTTCTATCAAGGGAGCATAAAAAGAATGCATTCTTTTTGTTACATGAGTATTCATTTCTCATTTTTTCTAAAATGAGAAGGTGGTTGATAGTGAAACTTTCTCATTAAAGTAGAATGTAAAAAATGTAACTTCTTATTGTAAGAAAAGGAGATATTATTTTCTTTTCCTATTTTGACTCTCAGCCCCTCGCGATATTGCCTATCCAGTTGAAATCCACTTTACTTCTCATCATACTTTCTTAATCAAATATTTTTTTAATATAGTTATATTATTTTTTAATTTATTTTCTTCTAATTATGATTATTTTTATAAAACTGTTATTTTATTTTAAAAATTATTATTTTTAATCATGTATATATTCATTTTATTATTTTAAAATAATTAAAATTTTGATCAATTAAAAATTATTAATTTTAAATTCTTTATGCATGTCATTATCAGTAATTTTATCAATCAAAAATTATTTTATAATTTTGCAGCTAAACACTTTTTCTCATTCAAAAGTCATTTTCATTTACTGCATCCGAATATAAAATAACTTCTCATTCTGATAAAATATATTATTTTTTAGAACTACCTTCTCATTGTATAAAATTTTTTTCTTTAAAAAAATCCGAAATGGCCAGTTCCTTTAATTTCTTTTTCAATAATCTCTTCCTTCAAAAAAGTGCATTAGAACTACTCCCAAAACCTTAAAATGATGCCACAATAACTTTTTCAGCTATAGAATATAGATATTTCATGGTGTTACCAAACCTTTACGGGACTATAATTTATAACCAATTGGGTACAAAAGTTCCAAGAACCCTATAAATTAATGATCACTCTCAAACTTCTTTAATGTTCTCAAAATCACATAATTTTTTGTCAATAAAAAATAATACAGTGAAGTGTTTGGATTTGAACTTCAGCGTTGAAATCATCTAACACTTAATATTAATAAATATGTTATTTAAATTCTTGGACTTTCAAAACCATTTATTCATAATTTAATCAATCACTTGTTGACAATATTTTTAAATGTTTAAATTCATGATAATGTAAATTTCTTTCTGATTATCCAATCAAAACATCACTAATCATTAGATAGACAGAATACAATGACAAGATTTGTAGGTAATACAGAAGTAAATATTTCATTGAGAAATATTCCAAATAATCTTACTCTATATTTTAAAATTGAACATAAAAGTTCAAATAGATGATTAAGAAATTAAGCACGTACCATATATATAGCTGAAAACATAATATGATGAGGGTTTTGTGGAATATAAACTACTAATTAATTAAACCCACTTAGGTTTGCATATTAATTATTCATTGCTAATATTGATATGATCTTATGTTCTTGGAAAACCCCCACAACCAGGCTTTCCAGTTACACCAAAATCTGGCCTTCCACTACCACCATGTCTCATTCCAGCTGAAGATTTACGAGAAAATGAAGGAAAACTCCCATCTATCTCTGAATTGGAAGCATTTTCATTCTCATAATAAGTATGGCCAGACTCTGCATTATCTGCTACTGAAGTTGCTTTTATGGGTGCGTAGTTGACAACAACTGAAAAACAAGTGCTTACTGTTAGTGTTTTTGTGTATATATTAACTAACTTTGAAAGAGTTTGTACTTTGTAGTATATAAATTAACACTATAAAATTTTAATCTTATTATATATATAAATTCACTTTTTGGTGCCAATTTAGCTTTAGCCCTAGAATTTTATTAGTATGTGTTAGTTTCCGAATATTTAATTTTGTTGCACGTTAGTTTTCTTTTCCTTTCGACATTTTGGTGCCAAAGTTAACAAAATAATTAATTTTCAATGAGTTTCACATATTTGGGGACTAATTCGCACAGTAATAAAAATTTAGAGATTAAAACTACGTTGGCTTGTAAATTTAGGACAAAAAAAAGTAAATTGTCATTTTAATTTTTTATAGCAATGTATAAAGTAAACTTGAAAAGAGTTATATATAGTGTGATATATATTATATTTATGAAATTATTTTTTTTCTATAAATATAATAAAATATAACCGATTCATCTTTATTCTTTGATTAATATGTATTAATAAATTATTAGTTATGCCATCTTACCAACATCTTCCATTCTCGAGGTTTTAGTGTTGGATCTACGTGCCACAGTGCCTCATTCTAGAAGAAACCCAATCAAATTTTGAATCTTGTAAGTTGTCACCTAAATACAAAATTTGACATTATAATTCAATATATGTTGTAAATTCAACAATAACTTAAATAAGAATATACACCTTAATTAATATTAATGATCATTTTTGTATTTAATTTATATTCAATTAGTGGAGTATAATTCTATTCTCTAAACCATATCTGTCATTTTATTTGAGGTGGTAGAACGGGATCTCCCCCAAATTTTGGAAAAGTTGTATCAATGTCGGAATTTTGAAAGTCGCTGCCATTATCTTCCAATTCTGAATAAATATGATGAACCACATGACTCATCCAATTAGGATCTGAGTTATGTTTAATAACAATTGAAAAATAATAATGTTAGTGATGACGAGTTTGGATAATTTATAAAAAAAAATTAAATTTAACCATTTATGTCATTAGGTAAAAAAAAAAATAATGTTAGAGAGAGAGAATTTGAAGTTCAAAGAGAAAAATATTTAAAAATTCATTACTATTGCTATAAACATATTGACACATAAACAATTCCTTCCTAAATTTTAACAATTAACTTAATCATAATTTAAAAATAAATCACATAACAAAACATAAATTACAGTAATATTATATTATGGTAATAGTAGAAATATTTTGACAAAAAATTGATCAGGGTAAGACCCACGAGTAGTCTCAACTCACTTGGAAGGAGAGGTGAACACCAAGCACAAACCAAAGGAAAAGAGAAGTCTTCAAGTAAGCTATCTATTCCTTCAAAGAAATAGAGAACTTCTTTTGCAAATATTAACAATGGTTGAGACACTCACAGCATATTTCCCTTCACAAATATATAGAGAGAAGCCCTAGCTCACATGTGCACTTAACAACACACTAAATGGCAAATTTTTTCAAATATGGCCGATCTTGGTCTTCAAAATTAAAGTCTAGTTTAAGAAATTACAAGTAACATAAAAGACAACCTCAATTTTATTTGTTCTATTTTTAATATTTTGTTGGGTGAGCATTGATCAATTCAATTATATTAATTAATGTCCTACCCTTTTCGGCTCTTATACACAAAAGCTTTCAATTTCATAATTATGTTAAGGGGAATTCTAACTTACCGCCCAGGTAGGTTATTTTATATATTTTTTTTAATATTTTTTTTATGTTTTTTTAAAATTTTTTTTACTTTTTAAAATTAGTTAATTATTTTTTATGTGATGCATTTTTTTGAGAATTTTTTAAGATGTTTTTATATTTGTTGTAGAATTTTTTAAGTGACAAATGAATAGTAAAAAAAATTATGGATGAATAGTAAGAGGAATGTAAAAAAATTCAAGAAAAAATTAAAAAATATTTTAAAAAATTCTAAAAAATATATATAAGATAAAAAATACTTAATTATTTTTAAAAAGTAAAAAAATTTTGAAAAAAAAACATAAAAAATAAAAAAAGAAAAGAAAAAATAGGGTGTGGGGATAGCCACACCCTTATGTTAAATATACATTGTATACAAAACTGGACAAGTCTATCTAAAAATCGATGGTTGGCTAGTGGTCTGATTTGGTTGATCCCTAAAAATTAACTAGTAAAAAATTGATCAAAAAAACTATGAACTAGTTAAAATAGGCTAAAAATTGGTGCACCAAACTGAGTCAACAATTTTCTATTTTTTATTGAAACAATGTTGTTTGGCACCATTTTATGAATTTTTGAATTAAAAATAATATCATTTTGATTCTTTTTAATAGATTAAAATACTCTCTCCTCATTTGAGAAATGTTTTAATTACATTACCCTTCCCTATATTTTAAAAATATACACTTAGCTCCACTTAACTTAATTTTGTTATGAATAAATTTAATGACAAACTTACTCCCACCACAACATATGCACAAATACAAATAGTATTACCACTTATTCGTTTTGTATCATAAAAACTTACTGCAGATTCAGTTAACTTACCCCTTTTCAAGTTTAAAATACATATAACATATTCAAAATATATATAATTAAATTTAATCTATGTGCACTTTTTTTAATTTCTTTAATATAATAAAAATCCAAAACTAAAATCGTCATTTACATATCTATGTGTTAGTTCAAATAAGGATGATCACACAAGAAAAGGGGTTGAATTGGTGATCTAAGTTTCAAAACTTTTTTGATGATAAGAATTATTTTTTATTTGAGCAACATAAAAACTTCAACTATACAAAGATGAAAGACTTTCTTAATTTAAAGTCAGAAATTTTAAGTTCTTAAAAAGACTTTTTCTTTTGATAAGAGATTAAAAAGTTTAGTTGCTCCTTCTTCGATATCTTAAGTAACCAAACTTGATTTAAGAATATAAGCATAAAATAGAGTAATTTAGGAATGAATAGTAATGTGCTCAAGATTTTCTAAGAGAGATGTTTTAAAATGACTGCTTGAGCGATTAGACCTTATTCTTTCTTTCCTTTGTTTTTTTAATTTACCTGGGTCATATGATGGAGCTTTGAAGAATTCAGGTGTGTATTACAATTTACAAGGGAGAACTCCACAATAATATAGTTTCACAAGCACATGGATCCGGTCATGTGACCAGATCAGGTTAGAGCCATCCATTTATTTTAAACGGTCATGATGCAAAGATAAAAATATATTTCGTATCTGTCTAAAAGGAAAATGGACGGTACTAACATGATTTGGTCATGTACACCCCTAACATGACCATATTTGGGTCAGTTTCAGCATGGTATATTTTCTAATTGCATTATGACATTATCCATGTTATCCTGTAACATTGATAACTTGGATTGAAGTCTGAACTAATAAAATTTGACAAGTCAAGTTTATATAAACCTATATCTATTTTTATTTGGAAAAAGACCAATGTGACAAGAAAGTTTTCACTTTTTATTGGGTCTTGCATGACATTTATTTCTGATTTTGCTCATAGACACATGTTTTATGTCATGAATTTATTATATGCTTATGATTTTTTGTTTACATTACTCACAGTAGAGCCCTAAGCATATTGTAGAATTTTGATATTTTAGAGATAAAGCAACATTGGTTTTATTCTAATAATGATTCTAGTAAGCGATTGTTAGAGATAGAGCAACTTTGGTCTTATTCTAATAATGTTGTAGAATTTTGATAGTTTAGATATGCATTTTTGTTAACATTGCTCACAGCTTTGGTCTTACTCTAATAGTGATGATAGAGATAGAATAGCTTTAATACCCTGGTATTGGATATAACAGAAGAACCCCTTAATGTTGGAGGCAAACAACTCAAGCAAAGGTCACAACTCACAAGCATTAGGAAGTGTTTCCTTGTTCTATTATATATTAATTTGTAGGTTGAATTTGGAATAACAAAAAGAACAGTACACTAAAATAATGCAAGTATTAGGAATATGGTGAAAAACTTATTTACTTTTAACTAGAATAATTGATTTTGTCATTTGAACTTGGAGACCATGCATAGGGTCATCAACTCACTTTGTTCTTGATCTTGTGCATCCTCATTACTAGAAATTGTCATTATAATTTGACCTTGCAGAGTATGCATAGCTGTGATTAAGAATTGTAATTTGCATAATACCATTATAATTTGCATTGTCACTCCAGCCAAGATGACAATTTGCATATTATGGCTTGTAGGATTGAAAATTGCCAATTTCTGGTATATGACGATGCAGAGGATCAAGAGCAAAGTGAGCTCATGATCTTATGCATCCTATACAAGGTCACACAATAAATAGCTCAATCAAGACTTAAAAGTTCCCATTTATAGTATAACACAATAAATAGTTCAATCAATGGCATTTTCTAAATTCTTAATAATGCTAACAAATTTTTGGTATTACGCAATAAGTAGCCCAATTTCTGGTATTACACTGTTAAGAGCTCTAAATTTATCAAGTGTCAATTTCTGGTATATGAGGATGCATAGGATCAAATGGTAAAAATAGCTCAATCAAGGCTCGAAAGTGCCAATTTCTGGTATTACACAGTAATAGCTCAATCATGATCCTACGCACCCTCTTGCCAATTTCTGGTATTACTGTCTAGTCAAGCCGGCAAGTGAAGTTAATCCTAGATACTTTTTGAAGCTATGCACATTGCCAGATTGTAAATTGCTTGCACAGTGGGATGACAATGGTTTTTGATTGTTCATAGCCAATTGGAGTCAATTTATTTTGTAAACAGTTTGCACAATGGGACGGCAATGTGGATATGTACAAATAAACAAAAAAAAAGAAGGTCTTATTGTTGACTCAATGCGTAAGTGCAAGAGCCTGTAAAAAGCATACAAACTAAATTGAAACAAATGAAGGGAAAACAGTTCAAAACATTAACCAGACATTTGAATTTCTAATTGCCCCTGTTTCTTCCTTTTGGTTTTCAAGTTCAACTGGCTCGCATTGAGATTAGTCCCCAAGATGAGATGAATGCCACGTAAACCCAAAAAAAAGAAACCTTTTAGCAAATATACTCAAATCCCATCTTGTTTTACTGCAATCTCCCTTAAGAGTTGTACCATTTTAACAAGGCTTTTAAAACATCTTCCAAGTTTAATTTTCATTATTTATCATTATCAGGATGGAATTATAATACAACAATTCAGACTCATCACAAACATTTAGAAATAAGGGACGAATTCATAACCATTTTTTTTTTGGGAAATGGAACCTTGTGTCCTCATACTAATAGGAACAAAGTAGATGCTGTAGTGGATTATAGGTCCACTAACCTGCTCCATGGAGATGCCAACAATCTCTAAAACCTTTTGTTGTATGTCACGTTTATAAATTCTCAGACTTGCCCCACCAAATCCTAGAAATAGTTTTGAACTTATAACAGTCATGGCAGCAAATTAAAAAATAATTTAAATGTATATGTAGCAATGCCAGAGGGCAACTTCTAGCAATTAATTAAAAAAGATATACCAATGTGACAAGAGTATTGCATCTGACTTTAACATTAGAGGCAATTGATTAAATATGAAGTTCAGGTTATTTCATTCTAATAACTATGAGAATATGTAATATAGTAAGTAACAGGTTAAATCTACGAATAAGCAAAACTATAGTGAAAGTCAGTCATCCTCAGATAACTTAAGTACTCAAATATTAAAAGGGTGGCAGGGATCATTGCTTTCTAAAGCAGGAAAAGAAATACTTATAAAAGCAATTGCCCAAGCCATCCTACTTATACAATGAGTTGTCTTTGGCTTCCCAAAGCATTATGTGAGGAGCTAAACCAGATGATGGCAAGGTTTTGGTGGGGAAATTCTCCGAAGGACTTGAAGATTCACTGGCTTAGCCGGAAAAAACTATGTCAACCGAAGAAGTTTGGTGGTTTGGGCTTTAGAAATATTGACATTTTTAATTTAGCCATGTTGGCTAAACAAGGTTGGAGATTACTCGAGTTCCCTAACTCCCTTGCTACCCGTGTGTTAAAAGCTCGTTATTTTCCAAATTCAGAAGTGTTGGAGGCTTTTATTGGAAATAGACCTTCCTTTACTTGGAGGAGCATTTGGGGTAGTTTGCCATTATTAAGAAAGGGTTGCATCCGAAGCATTGGAGATGGTAGAAATACCCGAATCTGGATTGATCCTTGTATTCCTATTAAGGAATCTTTTATCTTTTTTCTCTCTTCTGCTGATCTGGTTAACAATGATGTTTATAAAATGATTTGGAAAACAAATGTACCTAGTAAATTCAAGGTTTTCTTCTGGAGGTGTGCTAGAAACATTATCCCCACTATTGAAGCCCTTAATCTTTGAGGTATGGATATCCAAAATCATTGTTTTTTCTGCGGCAGTAACTCTGAATCCAACATTATCCCCACTATTGAAGCCCTTAATCTTCGAGGTATGGATATCCAAGATCATTGTTTTTTCTGTGGCAGTAACTCTGAATCCTTGGAGCATGTTCTTTTCAATTGTCCTAATGTGCAGGAGGTTTGGAGAATTGCTAATATCCCTGGAATATTTACTGATAGGGATATATTCCAAGCTTTGGTGAATGGGTTGAAATGGGATCTAAGGCTTGGTCGAAGAACCAATGGTATTTAGATATGCTTATCTGCTATTTCTTATGGGAGCGAAGAAACAATCTTAGAGTGGGAAAAAATGTTAGAACTATGAGATCTATTTGGTATGAAGCTGTAAAGATTAATGATTTATGGATGAATATGTCTGTTTCGAATTTGGTAGCTCATAATCCTATTCCTGCAAAATGGGAAAAACCTCCAGTGGGTATGTTCAAATTAAATGTGGATGGGGCTGTGAATCAAGGGGGAGGTGGGGCGGTTGGAGGTGTAATCAGGGATTCTGATGGAGCTTTTATGGCTGGCTGGGCTATTCCTATTGAGAGAATTAAGGATGTGAATGTCATGGAAGCTATTGCTATTAGAGAAGAGCTCCAAATGGCTCGGGAGTTGGGTTTCACTAATCTTGTGGTTGAAGGTGTGCAGTCAAGTATTGGTACTGCATATCATGATATCTCTAATTTTGCTTATAATATGAGCGCTGTTTCTTACTTGTGGATTCCTAGGACTGCAAATGGGGTAGCTTATAAGCTTCCTTAAATAGGAAAATCATGTCCTTCTGTTCTTATTTGGATGGAGGACCCTCTTGTTTGTTGACTGGATGTTCTGGTTGCTGATAATTAATGATAGCTTTTCTTATCCAAAAAAAAAAAGTCCTCAAATGTAACTTCAATATTCTTGATGAATGCGAAAGTATTTGCTTTTGAAACAAGAAGGAGAAAAAAAAAATGACGAGGTGAGACATTACTAGAACTTTTGCACTTCTAAAGTCACAAAGCTTGATCTGATGGGTGTGGGGATTAATACCTAATAACCTGCCAAAAGAGACTGTCTTGAAACCGAGCCATCTGTTGCAGAAACTCACACTCCATCGATTCGATAGCTTGG
>JASKGM010000011.1:6610396-6623711 GCA_034509205.1 Ceratonia siliqua | reverse complement strand
CCACATAGATAAAATAACTGCCATGTCAACAAAAATTTAAAAGAGGATAAACAAAAGACAACGTTGAAATATTTTAAATTATAAGAAAATAACTATTTAAATTAAATTTAAAAAGACTAAAGTAAAGTTTTTAATAAATTAAAAGGATCATATTTAAGTATTTTTATAAAATTTGATAATCATATATTTGTAATAAAAAATGTTAATTCAATATATTTTATAATGATGTATTTTTATGTTTGATTATAATTAATTGTAAGATTAATGCAGGAAAGTGGAAGTGACGTGAACGTGAAGGTGAATACTCTCCTATCGTCCACCAATGTGGACGGCGGGAAAATTCTGTGATTTTTTTATGTTTTTTATGTTTTTAATATTAATTAATTATTTATTATATCATATAATTTTTAAAAAATTTTTAACTTATAAATAAATAATAATAACAAGTTAGAAATGAATAATATAAGAAATAAAAAAAGTTTTCAAAATTTTCAAAAAATATATATAACATAAAAACATTAATTAATATTAAAAAATTAAAAAATTAAGATAGAAAATAAAAAAAAATTAAAAACAAAAATTAAAAAAAAAGGAAGACTTCCGAACGTGAATGACGTGGTTGATCTAATATTCCCTTTGCCAAAGATTGAATGCGGTGGGGGCACATGGTTGACACTTCAGTTACGAGATCTCGGTTGGTCGCCATTCTATCAAATATCAAATAGATCCTTTTTAATTAATAAATAATAAATATTAACAATTTTTTTATGTCATTTGGTTTATATTTTTTTCTCTTAATTTTGTAAAAAGTTATAATTTTAATTTTTTTAATTTTATTTTAAATAATATTTTTTTAATTTCATCAGTTATAATTTTTATCTTTTTAATTTCATAAGAAACCAAAATTAAAATTTTATTACAACTTTAAAAAAATTAACAATTATGTTATTCATCATAAAACTATAAAAATTATAATTTTAATAAATTAAAAAATTAAAAATACAATTAAACCTTTTTTTTATCTATTCTACCAAAAAAAACTTATTTAATATTATTTTAAAATACAATTAAAAAAGTCTTTTAAAGTGCAAAATATATTTTAAGAAGTAAACTATAATATAATTTATCGTTAATAAAAAAAATTAAAATTTTCATACTGTTTAAAGAGCATGTTAACTAATTATAGATGAAAACACTACTCGTTTGATTTTCTCATTATTCCATGTACAAATTAGAAGGATTCGGATTTTTTAAAATTAAAATTTTTTTTATAAATTTTGAAAAGAAAAAGACATAAGAACGAGTTATCTCTCCAAAATTTACAATAAATTTCATTCCATATTAGAGTGGCTTTTTAGAATTAGTGATGAGAAGTAAATTTTATAAAAATATTTATAAAAATTATTTTTATAGATACTAACATAAGTCATTAAACTTTTTTTAAATAAAATATAAAACTTGACATTATTTCTGAAATATGGTAACGTGATTTTTGGAATTACATATAAAGCTGTCGCTAACTCTCTCTCCTATCAATCTAAGTTGTCTTATATCAATGTTTTTATTTTTATAATTGCAGTGAACAAATTATTATAATTGACAAAATAAGCAACCAAAATCACTCCTAAAATCAACAGCCTCTACACTTTTTATTGATTAGTTCATAGAATAAGATATTTTTTTATGAGAAGCTATTTGAGATATATATAAAAGGTTTTTTTTTTCATATGTAACAATTTTTTAATTCAAGGAAACTTTTATATACTAGTCTGTTTGGATATAACTTATTTTATGAAAAAGTTATTTTTTTTAAAAATATTATTAATTAAAAATAGTGTTGGACAACTATTTTTAAAATATTTTTTATTAAAAAAAATTAAAAAGTAATTATTTTTAAAAGTTTATTTTTTTAACTTTTAGTTAAAAATAATTTTGAATGGAAATGAGATTAAATTTTAATGTTAAAAATACTTATACACTGTTAATATATTTTTATTTTTAATAATATTTTATAATTATAAATTTAATTTTAACAAAAAAATTAATTTTTAAAATTAAAACATAAGATAAAAATATTTTTATATATTTTTTTAATAATTTTATATGTACAAAAATATTTTTATATTTTTACATTTAAATATCATAAATTTATTTTTTTTATTAAAATCACTTTTACATAATTATCTTTAAATATTAAATATTTATTTTTTTTAAATTAATATTTTTATTTAAAATAATTACTAAAAAATAGAAGTACATTCAAACGCTACATAATTCCATAAAAGATTATGCCTTATGGTTGAAGATATTAAACTAGATTTTGTCGATTGTGTATCAGATAGGTGAGGGAAAATTATTATAAAAGTTGTCCGATTTTATTTTATATTTAAATTTTAAATAAACTATTTTCCAGTCTTATTTTAAAATAATATTATATAAAATTTTATATTTTTAATATAAATTTTTTATCAATCTATGATATTGTTATAAGAACTGTTTAAAATTTTTTTAAAGTTAAATAAAAAATAAATTGTGAAAAAATATTTTTTATAAATTTCATAAAGTATTATTATAAAATATACATTATTTTAAATTTTTTATAAGTGTATTTAGAATAAAAAAGAGGAATATTTTAAAAATTTTAAGAATCTATTTATTTATTATTATTAGTTCCCTTTCAAAATAAGCATGTCTATTTTTCTTTTTAAAAAAAATTGCGTAATCTGTAAACTCATTCCTGTGTCTAGAGAATGACAGGTGTATTTTCGTCAAATCACTCACCTACGAGAGTCCACGTCAGAACAAAGTCGGTTGCAGAAAAGACCAAAAAGGTGTAAACAAAGAAAATGAGTTGTGCGAAATCCACGGCGAGTACAAATGTTTTTCATACTCTCGAGGTTACGGTAATCGTAACAATGTGAAATCGAGTCTTCATACTCGATCGGCGCTGGGCTGTCCTCTGATCTTAGCGGGTCCGAAGCAAGCTGCTTCCATCTCCTTCTCCTTCTCTCCCACTTTGCTCCCCCACGAAGAAAAATTGATCCTTTTTCTCTCTCTGCATTTCTCTCTCTGTCTCCATCTTCCTGCATTCAATGTGCTACTACTGAAATAATGAGGGGCAGTTGAACCTTGATAGTGCGCATCTCTGATTTTTATGGGTATATGTGCTTATCAGTTTCCCCGATTCATTATGAACGTTTTTTCATTGAAAAATATCGAAACTATATGCAGTTTTGCATAGACTTACGAAGTTTTTTTTATTGTCGCGGGTATCAAGTTCTTTGCTTCCCCTGTTGAGCTTTTTGCTCTGTTTATTCCATCATTCACTGAAGGGGGAAAAAAACACTAGAGCTACTCGGACTTCATTGTTTTCTACGCAGTGCTTTTGGTTGTCAGTGTCTCAGCATTGTAAATCACTGTAAGTTGGTTTCCTATGTTCGACGGGAATGCATTGCTGGTCAGTTTTGGATAATGGGGTTTTCAATAACTAATCTAACCAACTTCCATTTTTCTATTTCCTTCTCTGTGTATTTGTTAGTATCCTTTTTCTGTTTTCCTTATTTTGGCTCTTCTTTTTGTTTGTGCTGTCTGTTAAGGTAGCGTTGGACAGGCTGGTGACTTCCGGGAGCTAAACCACTTCCTGCTTGGCTTCAACATTACTATTTTAACTTATATTGTTATATTTGAATCTGAACGTGTATAAGTGGATCTGAGATCAGGTCTTTGAATAGTACAAATTCTTCAATTTTACGAATCATTTTAGATTTTCTGGGACTTTTCTAGTTTCGGGTACAACTTGTACCTTTGATTGGCTCCGTATTGTGTGTTGGTGATTCACGGAGATGTCAAATTTTGTGGGTGTCATTGTGTCCGATCAATGGCTTCAAAGTCAGTTTACACAGGTTGAACTTCGCAGCCTGAAATCAAAAGTAAGTGCATGTCATTGCTTCCTTAAACGGTGATTTGGATCCAATTTCAATCTCCTATTAAATATTATGATGCATTACATGGTTCTGTTTGTGACCTATGTGACCTTTCTTTCTTGTATTGTAGTTTATCTTAATAAAGAATCAGAATAGTAAAGTTACATTTGGAGACTTGCCAGCTCTAATGGTGAAGTTAAAGGCATTTAGAGAAATGTATACCGAGAAGGAGATTGGGGGGATCTTGGGTGAGTCAGGCACTGACTGGAACGACGAGATTGATTTTGAAGCCTTCTTAAGAGTAAGTCAGTGGGATGTTACATTTAAATTTGTTGCATTAATGTAGGAAGTTATATGCTGGAACGTTAAATATAATGTATGTCACAGAATGGGGGCAGCCTTTTAATATATTACATTTGTTATGCAGGTATATTTGAATTTGCAAGCCCGAGATACAGCGAAACAAGGTGATACAAATAACTCTTCATCATTCCTTAAGGCAACCACGACCACCCTTCTTCACACAATCAGTGAATCAGAAAAAGCATCTTATGTTGCTCACATAAACAGCTACCTTGGTGATGACCCGTTTCTGAAGCAATATCTTCCTTTGGACCCTGCTAAAAATGATCTATTTGATCTTGCAAAAGATGGAGTTCTTCTGTGGTATATAAGGAGGATCTGCTGGGTTGTGCTTTGCTTACTTATGTATGTAAAAACTTTTAATATATACCGGCTTTGATATATACCATGCTTAATGCAGTAAGCTTATCAATGTTGCTGTGCCTGGGACTATAGATGAGCGCGCCATCAACACCAAACAAATTCTTAATCTTTGGGAGAGGAATGAGAACCATACTCTCTGCCTCAATTCTGCTAAGGCCATTGGCTGCACAGTGGTTAACATTGGCACACAGGACCTAGTTGAAGGAAGAGTGAGTTTTAGCTAGCTTAGCTCTCCATCATCCTTTTTGTTGACATTTACTTGTGACCAGAAGCTTCTTAATTTACTTTTTTAGTACTAGTAACATTATTGTTTGGTTGTTTACATTGCAGCCTCATCTTGTTTTAGGGTTAATTTCCCAAATCATAAAGGTAAACACTTGAACTTCATGTATTATTCATTTGCTTTAAGTTTCGTAATCCAAATTTGGCCATATACTGAGAATGATTTGTTTTTGTAATGGCCTAATATACATTATTAGGCTTCAAAAAATGATTATTTAATCATTCTCCTCTTTTGTGGTCTCCCGCTCTCTTGGCAATTTCAGATCCAACTATTAGCAGATCTCAACCTTAAGAAGACACCTCAACTCGTGGAATTGGTCGATGACAGCCAGGTAATGATATAGACATTTTTTTGGAAGTTATTTATGGCATTACAAATAGATCAAGTTGTAATGTTGCATTATAAAATATTTTCTTTGTTGTGTAATTGATTTATGTTGCCTTGTTTTTTGTCTCAGGAGGTGGAAGAGCTTCTTAGTTTGTCTCCTGAAAAAGTTCTACTAAAATGGATGAATTTTCATCTCCAGAGAGGAGGCTACCAGAAAATTGTTAAAAATTTTTCTTCTGATGTGAAGGTATATGGCCACTTTAATAACCTTGTATATGTGGAAAATGATGTTTTAAACTGATTTGACTAATAAGTGATATGCTTATAGTTATATCTGTTTGACTAATAAGAGATACCTTTTATATTTATAATATAATTAGTTGTAAATAAATGTTGTTTGAGGAAGTGAGGAAGTTAAAAAGAAAATGGAGTTTAATATTGAAAATTATTAATCTGTTCAATGCCTGTACATTTTTTACATAATTTTTGCTAAATATGTACTTTTAAATCTACTTTATTACGAGATCAATTCAAAATTCGGTCTGTTCTATAATATTTAAAAGCTGTCTTTTATACAGGAAAAGGCTGTACTTCTTTCACCCTTAACTTTGCATGGAGTTTCATTTTTGTCCCTTAACTTTCATTTGTTCCAATTGCATCCTTTATCTTCCAAAATGTGGTCAATGTTTTCCCATATCTGACTCCAAGAGAATTACTAATGGAATCATGTGATGTGTTGTCTTACGTTATGAAATAATTAATAGGATCAATAATATATAATATTATAATGGTTTCTTTTTGTTTAATTCTTCAATAGACTATAAAGCTTGTTAAAGAATTGGATTTTCACATTCAAACTACATAATAGACGGTTAGTGTAAATTGCTGTTGTTTTGTCCTTAAAAAGCATATTTCCATCATGATTGGAAGGGACAAATTGCATAAGTGAGTGTTAGTGGGCCTCTTTATTCAAAACAACCTAGGTGATAGAGGTGGACATTTTAATGTAAATGTTCTAAGGGCTTTCCAAGATTAAGTTTCCTAAATTATTGCAATCTGCAAAAGTTCAAGTTCCTTGCTGGAACTTGGGTATCTTCAAGTCCTCCTTCTTAGTGATTTCACATTGAATTCTGGATCTTATAAATTGTGGCCTTAAAATGTGTAATGGCTCCTCAGAGTGGAGAGGTTCCCCCAAAAACAAGGGCACCCTGCAGGCCTGCAGTGGATTTTTTATTTATTAACCTTAAAGAATTACCTTGAATGATGCATCAGATTTTATATTAAAAAGATTGTTATTCATTTATAAAAGGTGAATATATATTTTAAATCAAGTTTTTAAGTGGCAACTGTTACTTATTTACCATGCCATAATTCTGCTTTCTTTCAGGTGGGAATGCTAAGATGAAAACTATACATATATATATATTCACAAACTACAGTCATGGTGTGACATGTGGCTGCTTGTAGGACATTTACTTAATTATTTGAATACCAATGTCTTCTGTTGTTTACCCACTTTTGGAAGGGAAGTTTCTCTAAGGGTGTAATGCTTGACCTAGAGAGAAAATAGAACTTAATACACCATTTCATATCAATAATTTTTAATAGAACAGTTATTAAAAAGGTTTTCATTTAAATTTGTCTTATGCTTATTATTTCAAAATCCCATTCCTATATTTCCACCTTTCCTTTTTATTTTTTTATCTTTCTTATCAGCTCTACGCTTCTCATCCAATAATGTCAAAGCAGTTTTTCGTTTGTATAATTTGAAATTGAATTAAGCTATTAGCAACTGATTATCCTTATATATCGCTGCCCTTATATTTACAGGATGGAGAGGCTTATGCTTATCTGCTTAATGTACTGGCTCCTGAACATTGCAATCCATCCACCTTGGATACTAAGGATCCCTTTGAAAGGGCAAAACTGGTACTTGATCATGCAGAGAGAATGGGATGTAAAAGATACTTGACGCCCAAGGACATCGTGGAGGGTTCCTCAAATCTAAATCTTGCATTTGTGGCACATCTATTTCATCACAGGTTTGAAATGAACTGCATAATTCATTTTATAGAGAAAAGTCCAGTTAGGGTAACCTTTGACTGTGTATTGCCTAAGACACACAGCAATCCATCTAGAAGTCAAGCATTTTTAGTTGTTTGCTTCTCTTAAAATACATATAGTATGCCTTTGTATACATGGAGACACAAAGACATACAAACATGATATTATGCTAGCTCTTGAGATGAAAGATTGAAAATTTTACGTTTATTTGGAAAATGGATAACTAGTGTAACATTGACCTAGAGAACCTGAATTTGGTTTAGCAGCATTAGTGATTTTCATTTCCGTTTCACTTTTCTTTGCTAGTTTTAGTTAGTTAATCAGGGGTATACGCAATGCAGGAGTGGCTTATCTACTGACAGTAGAAAGATGTCCTATGCTGAGATGATGACAGAAGACATGCAAACATCTAGAGAAGAGAGATGCTTCCGGCTGTGGATCAATAGTCTTGGAATTGGGACTTATGTAAATAATGTATTTGAGGATGTCAGAAATGGGTATGTATTCCTTCTCCTAAACTACATCTATTATTTTGAGAATATCAAAAGCATTATATTTATGTAAATTCTTTGAATCTCAAGGGAATCAGCCAGCTGGTAGATATCTATTTTATCCACTGATTCAATAGAGGCCTTCAATTATGATTGCTTTACAAAGATATAGCTTTTCTCACCTTTTGTTTCCATGGATGTTTTCAAGTTTTAGATAACTCTCCTGACATCCCATGTTGGGAACAAGGAGATTTTATGTGATAGCCAAATCTAGTTTATAACATCACTAAGTTCTTAAAATATTATTGATTTTTATTACTTTTTGCGAACAGATGGATACTTTTAGAAGTGCTAGACAGGATTTCTCCTGGATCAGTTAACTGGAAACAGGCAACAAAACCTCCAATTAAGATGCCATTTAGAAAAGTAGAGAACTGCAATCAAGTCATAAAAATTGGGAAACAACTAAGATTCTCGCTAGTCAATGTAGCTGGCAATGACATTGTGCAAGGAAATAAGAAGCTGATTCTTGGTAATCCCTTCATCTCAAATTTCATTTAATGGATGGAATCATGGAGTCAATATTGCCTTAGATTGATTGATATCTTTTATGAAGTCATTCTTGTTCTTTATAGTGCAATATTCTGTGTATTTGCTGATATGCACTGTGTTCAAAACTTATGTGAACTGATTCAACTCATTTGGACTGCACTTTCAAGTGGCATGAGGCATTTCAAATGTGCAATGACAACAGATAGTTATTGAATTCATTTTGTAATTTGTAAAGGTGAAACTATTTATTACTGTGCGTGTTCTTTGTGGAGGATGGGGAAATATTGGCTATATGCATATATCCACTCTAATGTTATGGACAAATTTTGCAATTTTATTTTTTTAATTTTTTGATTTTTGGGTATTTACAATCAAAAGAAAAGTAACCTTGTAGGGGTCTCGATAGGATAAAAAGACCATGTTCACCATATTTAAGATCATCGTGAGGCCATTTGAGCTCTCTTCTTACTATTAAACTAAGTTACAATTCTTACATGAATTTGCTTGAATTAAACATACTTTATCCTCTATTCTTTTCTTTTTCTACCTTCATTTATGGCTAACATCTATCTTATGTTGATTTTGCACCGGTAAGACCTTAAGAGTCAGTATATTAAATTTTTGTTGGGCAAAAAGAAAATCTTGGTAACCCTTGCAATTGTGTCTGTCTCATAGTGAGTCTACAACTCCAATCCTCATTTCATAGAATTTAAAGCATGATATCAGGATGGCAATGAGTCCTGTGACAAGATTTACCACTTTCTACTGTCTTCCTTTCCATTTCCATCTGTTGTTCTATTAGTAAATTTCAGCATATAGGTCTATGGTTAAGTATGCATTTGACTGTCAAAGCATTTTAAGAAAGACGTATACGGTAAGAACTATAATAATAAGATCTAATTTTCAGCATATTATGATGAATTAATTCAGCAGCCCTGCAGTTTTTTTATGTCCTTATTGGTGGTTGTCTTTACTTTGTTGTTAACGTGAATTTGGCCAAGAAAATTTGTGTGCTGTAAGGAAACTTGCTGTTCAAATTCTCTAAAATCACGTATTTTTATTCTTCCAGCTTTCTTGTGGCAGTTGATGAGATTCTCTATTCTTCAACTGTTGAAAAATTTGAGATCTCACTCCCAAGGAAGGGAGATCACTGATGCTGATATCCTGAAATGGGCAAACAGAAAAGTGAAGAGCACTGGGAGAACTTCTCACATTGAGAGTTTTAAGGTTTTTAAGATATTTTTTGTTTTTATTTTCCAGCAAAATGTCCAACAATAGTAAACTAAAATGATTATCTTAGTGACAGTCTGGGATGTTATTTATTACAGGATAAGAACTTGTCGAGTGGAATCTTTTTCCTTGAGCTTCTCAGTGCTGTAGAGCCCAGGGTTGTCAACTGGAACCTTGTCTCCAAGGGTGAAAGTGGTATGATTTCTTCCATTTTGTGTTTGACTATTTTTTTTGTGGATGAATAGATAGACAATTGCTCTGTACAGTACATGATAGCATTGCTATTTCAGTAATAGTAACCTCAATTAAGTGGTCTTACTGTATTGTTGTTGAAATTATAGATGATGAGAAGAAGTTGAATGCTACCTATATAATCAGCGTTGCACGAAAGCTTGGTTGTTCCATCTTTTTGTTACCTGAGGATATTATGGAGGTATGTGGTTGCGAGCAGACTGCTTCATCCATCTTTCTCATAGAATTTGACACAAAGAATCCAATGCTTAGATATACAAACCATTATTTTTTCTCATTTGTTTTTGAAGTTGGGGGAGGGTTGGGGAAGGGGAGAATAATAGCTCTAAAGAAGCTGAATATTATGTGTGAATATGGGTAGAAATGGCAGTTGGCTTCCATTTCATTCTGACATTACATCTGCCTTTGAACTTAGATTTATAGACCAAGGTTTGTGATTATTTGATCTTATTGCAGGTTAATCAGAAGATGATCCTCACTCTTGCAGCCAGCATAATGTATTGGAGCCTGCAACAGGCAGCTGAGGATGCAGATTCATTTCCTTCACCTGCTGACACCACTACGCCTGATGCATCCCCGGCCCCATCGGTTAGTGGCGAAGATGAAAACTTCTCCTTTGGCGGTGAAGTCTCCAACTTAAGTATTGATGATGCGGCCTCTGACACAACAGTTTCCTCACAACTTGAATATGAAGGGGTTCTTGGGGGAGACGAGCCCTACTTTGAAAAGTCGTTGACAGCATGAGATCAGACAAGGTGAGACATAAAACGTGTGTACTGCTTTGGCAGAGCGGGAAAATATAGCAAAGCATAAGAAATATCTCTGGAGTCTCAAGAAAGTTACGTAAATCTAGATAGTAGATGTGAATAATCTGTACAAAATTAGCTCGTTCTTGATATAAAGATGCTCATTGACAGTGCAGAGTATAAAGGGGAAAGAAATGAAGGAGATAAGTAGGGGTTTAAACCAAGCTCTTCCTCGATTATTGCTTAGTTCCTCCGTAAGTCGGATCTACTGCTGTAAATGTATTCATTTTATGATTCATTACGTTGGCAGCAATAAATAATTTTGTTTCTTATATTTGTTAATTTTTAATTTTGTCTTATATATTTTAAAAGTGATTAATTATTGTTCTTAAAATTAATATCATTAAACCATTAGATGAAAAATGTTAATGTGACATTAGGTGACAAATTCAAAGACATGTGAAGCTAGGTGGACAAAATGGTGTCTTTTTGGTTCTCAAAGAGCATTGTTTATGGGACCGAAAATAGCATTGTTTGTTTTGAGGTGTTTGGATGGGTTTGTACTTTTAAGTAAATGTTTTAAATAGAAGTAATTTTTTTTGAAAAAGTAAGTATTTGGTGTTTGGATATAATTATGTAAAAGTAATTTTACTAAAAAAATTAGATGTTTTGTATTTAGATGTAAAAATATAAAAATATTTTTTAAAAAATTTATAAAATTTTTTAGGGGTATATGTGTTTAAAAAGTTTTTTCTTTTTTCTATTGAACGTAATTATTTTTTAAGCATTATATTTGATGTTTCTCTGAGAAGTAAGTATTCTATTTATTTTTAAAATAAACACTTATAAATTAATTTATATCCAAATATTAAATTTAAAAATAATCACTTTTTTTTATTTAAAAGAAAAGTAACTTTTCTCTAAATTAAGCCCATCTAAACGGGATTGTCAGTCCTCCTTTTAGTGTTCCAAAACGATGTTGTTGCTTTTCTTGCTCATGTAAACGATACTCTTTGGGGACTAAAATGGTCCACCTGGCGCCATGTGTCTTTGACTTTGTTACTTAAATGTTATATCAAAATTTTTTATCTAATGAGTTAATTGTGTTAATTTTATATATAATAATGAATTACTTTTAAATATAAAGAATAAAATTAAAATTTAACAAATATAAATGATAAAATTAAAACTTTTAAAAATAATAAAGGACACATAAAATTTTTGACACTTAATGAAATCTTGGATATTATGAATTCATGTTGTAGGATATTTATGTATAAAATATTACAATATTTAAGGTTTTATATATTGTCATAAGATTTTTTTTAATGAAAATTCAAAAAGTTATTTTTTTTGTATAACAAATAAATATTAAAATAATATATAATGTTTCTTTTTAGAGCTGAAATGTTATCTTCAAATCAAAACAATAGTGGTTGGAAGATATATAATTGTCAACAATAATGAAGGTAAATAGCGAATAAACTGTAAGCTATGGCTTTGTACGTTTAAAGGGGATTTTTTTTAATGAAATTTTTTTAAAATAATTGTTAGTAATATGAATTAATAAAAAGTATTTTTTTTATTATTTAACGTATTATAAAAAAATATTTGTTATGAGTTGGGTAGGATTGTCCTAAACTTTTTAAAATAAGGTAAATGTTACACCTTTAAATTAAGGATATCATAATAATTAATAAAATATATTTACGTAGTTAGGAATCAAAAAATTATTAACTTTGATTTTTTATGTAATCATTTACTTTATATGCGGTTCAAGAACATTAGTTAATACTAAGTGTTATATAATTTTAACAGGTGAAATTCGTTTCTAACGTTATACTACAATTTATTATAAAAAAAATCTTACATGCACATCAGCTCAAGTGCATATTTTGTAAGGTTTTTACTAACCAGTGTCTTTAATCAGCAATAATTTCACTAATAATATATTATTTTAATAAAAAAGATAATAATTAATAATGATAAAAATATAGTTGATTATAATTTCTTAAGACAAAAATCATTTAAAAAAATTTACTTATCTCTTTCTGATAACTATCTTTTTAGGATTTATGAGATTTTTAAGGTTTAGACATTTTAGACTTTAAGTTTTAGCATTTCGGGTTTATGTTTGGATTTGTAATTTAGCAGTTTAGGATTTGAGTTTTATGATTTTATATTTAACGTTTAAGAATTAAGATTTAAGGTTGGGGTTTATGTTTAGAGGTTAAAGATTTATAGAGTTTATGATTTATGGTGTAGGGTTTAATGCTTAAAATTTTTTATTTAGGGTTTTGTATTTAAATTTAGGTATTATGTTTTAAAATGATGAGTAATTTAGTTAGAGTTTTAATTTAAAAAATAAAATTAATGATAAAAATGAAAACTCATCAAATATTAAATTTGTTAAACTTTTTTGAAGAATATTATTCTTAGGTGGCTACTCCCTCCCATTCCATTTTTGGAGTGGTAGGCGACTTTAAAAATTTTTTTTAAAATTTTATTTTATTAATAATAATAAATTAATTTAAAATTAAAAAAATTTTTAAAAATAAAAAAAATAATAAAAAAGAATCATACATTAAAAAAGTAAAAAATTTGAAGAAAAAATAAAAAATATTAAAAAAATATCAAAACATCTCAAAAAATTTAAAAGATTTATTATAAATAAAAAATAAATAAATATGATAAACCAAAAAAGAACAAAAAAATAATAAA
>JASKGM010000011.1:6583475-6604649 GCA_034509205.1 Ceratonia siliqua | reverse complement strand
CCGATTTTCCAGTTCCAGTTGCCGTCATAACTCTGCGACTTGAAATTCCAAACTCGAAAGAGGAAACAAAACCCTTTTCTTCCTTCAGAAGAATCGCAGCCATTAGCTAGATTCTGCAGCGGTTGCTTTTGTTAAGGTGGCTTGCCATCTGATTGTACTGTAAGGTACAATACCCAATGCCACATTGTATTTCTTGTTGGTGTTCTTGATTCTTCTCTGTCTTCCTCTTTAGGCGAAAGTTCCCAAGTGTTGGAGAGATGATGGATTGATGGTTTCTTAGCTATCTTTTCTTGTATGTGTTTCAATTCCTCGTAAAATAGCTGGACTACAGGGTTCGATGATTTGGTGTCCTAGGGTTCTGTTGGGTTCTTGATGTTTTTTTCCCTATAGTTTAGGGTTTAGGGTTTTTCCCCCTTTAGTTTACTTTTAGAAGCATTAACTTATGATTTTTTTTCCGGTTACATTGTCTCAGTTGATTTTCAACAGCGGATGCCATTGAATGATTTTTTGAAATATAGCCATTTTCCCCTTTTAATTTCCAGGGAGGGCTTAGATTGTAAGCAGCTATGGTTGAGGATGACCCGGGCTCTTGTTAATACATGTTAGAAGGGAAAAGTTTACAATCACTGAGATAAATGCGTTTTTAAGGTTACTCACTTGTTGAGAGTTTTGTTTACGTGTGTAGTAAAGGGTAGTGACACTTAATGGCATCTTCTGACGATGAGGCCGAGGCTCATCTACAATCCGTGTCAAATTACCATTTTGTAGATGACAAGGATGAGCCTGTTTCATTTTCTGTATTGCCAATTAAATGGAGTGAATCTGAGAATCCAGACGGCAATAAAGAGCAGGTATTCCTACATGGGGTGGCAGATAATGGGCTGCAGAAAATATTTATGCAAATCATAGCATGGAAATTTGATATTTCCAATGTGAAACCTGAGATATCAGTGCTATCAAAGGATAGAAGATGGATCAAGCTTCAGAAGCCAAGGAAGAGCTTTGAGGATACCATAAGGACAATTTTAATCACTGTTCACTACTTACATTATGTGGAGAAAAATCCTGAAACATCTTCCAAATCTGTGTGGGATTACTTGTCTAAGGTTTTGAGGTATTTTTCCGTAATTTGGACTTCTTATTTTCCTTTTGGTTGTTGTGATTGTACATTTATGACGTATTGTTTTTGGAATAATTACAGCTCTTATGAGGTTAGGCCTTCCCAAAACGATTTGTTGAACCACAAGCCTTTAATTGGTGAAGCTGCTAAAAGGAATGCCACCTTAGCTAAGTCCAAGGTTCCACCCCTTTTTCCCATAGACATTATGGTGGTGAACTGTGAAATTGGCATGCAATCTTCTTCTCCTGCCCAAACTTTAATTTGCAAATTAATAATGTAATATGGTTTGACATTAGGTTTTTTTGCTTTTCCATTTGGTTAAATTGTTTGCTATTTGCTACAAAGTAGAAATTTAATTTTTTTTACCAAAATTTTTTTCCTTGGGCTGTGGTAGTTGATGCAAGATTAAAATTTCAAAGTGGTTGTATATGTAAATGTATCATCGAGGCTCAAAGAAGGCTTAAACATGAACACAGATACGTGTGGTTCTACTTTAATATGTACTTTAATGAGTTTAAATGAAAGATTTAAGGGGTATACTCACATTGCAAAAAAATTTGTTAATTGGCATAATTGGTGGACGGAAATAAGCTTGTTAGCTTTTTGTGATTTGCATTGTTAGTGGGTAAGGACTAATGAATAAAAGATAAGTCATTTGACTAATAATTTAGTGGGTCTTATAAAATCTTTCTGTGATCTTTGAAAAAGTTATAGGATTTATGAGATTTTTTAGTTCAACAATATGAAGTGCATGAAGTAGTTTGCACAATATCAAAGAAGATAAGGTGTATGATGGAGTTTTCTACTGGATCAATACTTCAACTTTTATGAGCCATATCTGAATTAATTTTTATCACCAAATACATATTAACTTTGAAATGTCTACAACATGCCATCCATCCTTGGATCTATGTTAAACAAAAAAGTAGAACTTTTAAGATTGGCTGAAGGGGCATGGTTTCCCACTCATAGTAAGACACTAGACATCCAAACTAACTCATTTGTCTTGCTTGCTTCTGCCTACCCCAAGCCACAGGAAACCTCTCCTAAGCTTTTCTGTTCTTTCCGTAACAGAACAATGAATTTAAACAGAGATAAGCAAGAAAGAGATGTAGACTAAAATGCATGAATAAGAGTGATCGGTTACCTAAAATGAAAGAAACCACCTTTTGAGGAATCTAATGAGTTGGGAATTATGCTCCTCCTTAATCTACATTAGCTTGTATTCTTCCTAAAAAGAATCTGATCAAATGCTACTTTTTAAAATATATAAAAAGTATTAGACTGAAAACTGGTTCTTAAAGACTCAAATATAGGAGCATGTTAATTTTTAAGCAATATAATCTGAGTGATAAGTTGTTCTGACTTTAATCGTTGGATAGGAATTTACCTATATAATGTTTATGAAAAGTGGTTCTGACTTCTGAAAGACTCGGCACATGGACGCATGTTAATGTTTAGGCAATATAATATAAATAATAAGAGTGTTAATGGAAGTGAAGTAGATATTTATCTTTGATCTTAATCAGTAAATATGAATTTACTAACTATAATGTTCAGTTGATTCATTGCTCTGTGGCTTGTAAATCTCACCCTGCTTTACTTCTCTCTCCCTGTTACCCAGTAAATATCTGCTCTATCTTGAACAATCAAGTTTAATCATTGTATGATATGTCTGCCTTTGCTTTCCCTTAGTTCTGTAAAACTTACTGGGCTTAGTTGTCCTTTAACTTGTGTTTTTTGCTAGTGTTTGATGGTTTTAACTAATGTTAATTAATATTTTTTTATACATTTCTCTCTAATATTTAAATTCATATTTGTTTACATATATGCTTCACTGCAATGACAATTACATGTTTGGACAGCTTTTACTCATGGTTCTTGAGAAGCTGGGGAATATGAAAGTGTCTGATGAGGTCTGTTATTTATTTTTTTATTTCTCCTTTTAGATTATTTTTCTCTGTTATGTTTGTTCCTTTAGCTTTTTTAGTTTTTATTATTATTATTTTTGCATCATATGTATTGCTTTTAATATTTTTCGAGATTTTATGCTCATATTGATTTCAGGAAGCTAATAATTTAGCAAGGCCTGCATTTATTGTTGATGCTATTGACGATGATACAATAGATGAAGCTGCTGAAGAGTCGGATGAAGATGAAGAATTGTTTGATTCTGTTTGTGCAATTTGTGACAATGGCGGTAAACTGTTGTGGTAAGAATTAGTGCACAATGTACACCATTGTTTTTTGCTTGCCTCCTTATTTTCGAATTATATTTGAGTTTTCCATTTTCATGGTGTTAAGTTTCAAATGATAAATGTAGTTGTGATGGAAAGTGCATGAGGTCATTCCATGCTACAGAGGAGGATGGTTCAGAATCGATTTGTGACTCTCTTGGTCTAACTCAGAAGGAAGTTGATGTATGCTTTTGTTATGCTATTAATATATTTATATTACTTTTCTTTTTCCATTTCCTTGTTCTTTCTGTATTCATGCAGAAAATTGTGTCTGTGATAAAATTTGGCAGGAGATCCAGAATTTTTATTGCAAAAATTGTGAGTATAAGCAGCACCAGTGCTTTGTCTGTGGCAAGCTAGGCTCCTCTGATAAATTCTCGGGTGCTGAGGTATAATTATGTCAAAAAAATGAACTGCTCTTTAATTGTTGATTAGTTCATATATATATATATATATATTTATATATCTCGTCCTTATCAAGCTTCTAGCACCTTTCACTCTGCTCCCTCTTTGAATGAAGAAATATTTTAGTGATGCTTGTGCCTTTGTGGTCTCTTATGGTTACTGCAAATATTGGAAAAGGTTCTCGTGGCAGCTGAAAATATTGTATTATGCCATTTAATTGCTCAATTGCTTTGGGTTCTTTAAGTCGAGCATGGTTCAGTGGCTGAGTTTTGTTTCAAAAGTTTTTTTTTTGGAGGGCAGTAGACTTGATAATGCACCTGGTCAGGTTTTGTCACAGGCTAGAAAGTTACTAGGTGATCCTAATTTCTTGCCTGGTCGTTTCATTGGCTGATTTGGTCCATGCTAGGCTCCATTTGAGAGTTCATTAATAAATTAGAGGGATTGGAGAGATCTTTTGAGCTTTTTGTTTTTCTTTCATTTCCTTGTTTTTTGTACTTCTTATATTTCTCTTAATAATTTCTTATTTTTTATCAAGAAAGTTTCATATGATAGCTGTGTATAAACCTGCACATATTTTACAAAACATGCAGTATGAATCTTTCCTTTGAAGAGTTGATGCAGCAGCTAACAGAAGGGGAGGGGGTGGGGAGCTTGCAGAACCAAAATTGCTATATTGATAATATTTGACTCTGGCCTTCATTATTTGACTTCTTTTGGTTAGGTTGACTTGAGCCCTACGTCTGAGTCAACCAGCCTGTTTACAAAAAATTGTCCCAAACCCTAGACAGATGCATAAAATTTTTGCACAAGAATTTGGTTCCAATTTTTTTCTTGCAATGTTCACATTTTCATAAATCCATTTAATCTGAGGAAGAACCTCATGCATCGTTGTGCTTCAAAGCTTAATGTTCACATGTTAAGTGGCATATCCATCCCTGCTGCCCAACGATGACCTATATGTTATATGGAACTAAGAGTTTCTCATAATTCCTCCTTTAGGTCTTTTGCTGTGTTAATGCAATTTGTGGCCGCTTTTACCATCCACATTGTGTTGCAAGATTACTTCACCGGGAGGATGAGCATGCTGCAAAGGAACTTGAGAAAAATATTGCTGATGGGGAAGCTTTTACTTGCCCTATTCATTATTGCTGTGTCTGTAAACAAATAGAAAATAAAAAGGAACATGAATTGCAGTTTGCTGTTTGTAGGCGTTGTCCCAAGTCATATCACCGCAAATGTTTGCCAAGGTTATTTTCTCTTTTTCCTTTTGTGTTTATGTTTCTAATATGCATTTTATGGTTTTAATTGACAAGTGTCTAGAGGTTTGATGCTCAAGTTGCTTTTATCAGGAAGATTGCTTTTGAAGACATGGAGGAAGAAGGTATTATAACAAGGGCTTGGGAAGGTCTTTTACCAAACCGCATACTTATATATTGTTTGTAAGTGTTAAAAAATGCAGGTTTGACTGTTCATTTTGTTCATGTTGAGTTCCTTTTTATTTATTTAATCAATTATTTTTGTTCCTTGGACCAGAAAACATGAAATCGATGATGAACTTGGAACTCCTATGAGAGATCATATCAAATTCCCCAAGGTTAAATGTACTGTTCGAGAAATTAATTCTTCCTTAGAGGAAGACGCAAAGCCTTTAACAGAAGAGAGAGTTATATCAAACAAAAACAATGTTGACCAGGATGGTTCTTTTTGCAAACGGACGACTCCTAAGGCATTAAAACTGACTGAAAAACCATCTTCTGGGAAAATTGGGATTAAGAAAAAGTCCGAAAAGATTATTTCTGGGTCAGCTATCTCAAGGAAACGGAAAGCAAATGACACATCTGGAAGGCGGTTGAATGAAAATAAGAAGTCACTCTCAAAGGCCATTGAAAAGGTTGGCGGTGAGGAGAACCAACCCTCATTGGGTGAAAAACTATATGCTGTCATGACTAAGGGGTCTGAGCAATTTGAGCTTGGGAAGCATGCTGATAATGTAGCTAGTAAGACCCTGCCTGTCAAGCCTACTAAAAAGGAGCTGAGTAGTCCACAATCTCTGCTAGATGCTGATTCAGAGAGAAGGTGACCATGTTCTTTTCACTCTTGAATTTCTTAACCTTCCTGCTGTTGCTTCTTTTATTTATTTATTTATTTTTTGACTTTATAACAGAATTCTCATGGATCCTAGGCTGAAACTTGAAAATTCTTATATTATGTGATGTTTATGATGATAATGCTTAGATGTTTTCCTCTTATGTAGATTGTTGGCTTTGTTTAAAGAAGCTACATCATCAATTACTTTGGAGAATGTCTTAGAAAAGCATAAAATTGCTTCTACTCATACTCACTCCTTACGAAATGTTGTGGAAAAGACCATTACTGTGGGGAAGTTGGAAGGCTCAGTTGATGTACATAATTATATATATGTATTACTAAATGGTTTCATTTCGTGAAAATTCTTATTAAATTCTTGTGTTCTGTCTCATGTATATATGCAGGCTGTTCGAACAGCTCTAAAAAAATTAGAGGAGGGGAAAAACATTGAGGATTCAGAAGCTGTTTGTGACCCCGATGTTCTGAACCAGATATTTAAATGGAAGGTACTTTGCTATATGTGTGTGTGTGTATACTGGAGCTTTTGGTTTTGACTGTCTATATGATCAATCTTCTTAGCATATTTTACAGCAACTTATTCTGTGGTTCCCTGTTTTACCTTTTTAACTTGTTTTATTTCCTAGACATACTGTGTCATGTTTTCATTTGTAAATACACCATAGATGCAATTTTAAACTTGTGGGGCCTTTTTGCCTCTTGTATAATTATTTGCTTTGTTGTTGCAAAGCACAAAAAGTTCAGATATTTAATCTTTATGTGATGAATTAATATGTTTTTGTCTCACTGAACTCTATCTCTAGGCCACCGTCCTCCATTTTATACATTCAAATGGTAACTGCATTAAGATTTCGAATTTAAGACCACTTGAGGGTTTTGCATCCTGAGAATCTGAGATAAACTACTGAAAAATGAACCCCCTTCCACTAACGGTTGGCATTTGGACATGTTCCTGGCTCAACTGGTCAAAATGGTGGTGGAGTCCAGTTCTTCTGACTACAATGCGCATATTTATTCATCAATTATGTATCCTCCGTCTCCTTGTATATTTTTTTGCTGCTTTTTATTTTTCTTTCGAGTATAATATATACTCCATTGATGGAAAAATGCTTAATTTTTTTGTTATGAACACTGCTTTAAGGTTTCACTTCATTAGCTTTGTTTTATTTATTTATTTTTTTAGGTTTCTTGAATCTGAAATTGGATTGCTATTGTGCTTATGTGTGCTGAGATTGGTTATATTAGTATAATGCTGAAAACATGTCTTGTTTCTTAATATGTGTCAGCATGTTTGATGATCTGATATTAGTAGAACCAGTATATATATGTTTGGTTGTTCTTTTGATATGGAAGTTGTTTATAACATAGTTTTTTTTTTTTTAATTATTGCTGTTGGTTGTTTAAGAGGTCAATAATAATTGCATTGGATGCCACTGCTCCCTTTTTCCCCTTATTAGTTATACTTGCACAATATTGCTTTTTGGCATTGGATGTAACACTTACTGACGCAGACAAAAGCAAAACTAAGGCTCCAAACACGTTGAGAACCCTTCAAGAATAGAAAAACATAGAAAAAACCTCTAAATAAATTTTGCAGCCACAATTATTAACCAAAATCTGATAAGAGATCCTTAACAGCTGCCTTTATAGGCATAGTATCCTAATTTAAATGAAAAAGGACTCTCTAACCCTAGTTTAAATGACTAAGTACTCCTAGCCTTAAAATTAAATTAGTGAAAAATTATATAGTAAGGGTGATTAGGTAATTCACTAAATAAAATAAATAACAAAACAAATAGCAATTAAAAGGTATAAAATATTAAGTATCGTTGGGCCTAGGGCCTCCTCTTGGACTTCTTGTCCAAGTCTTCCAAGTAGTCCATTGCTAAGCATTTTATATCACTTGTCAAACATTATTATATGGTTATATTTAATTGATGATATTTATAAAAAACTTAGTTCAGTCATCATAACTTTGTTGGGTGAATTTTCTGTAGGACAAGCTGAAAGTGTATCTGGCACCTGTTCTATATGGTAATCGCTACACATCCTATGGCCGACACTTTACCCAAGTGGAAAAACTGGAAGGGGTACTAACTTATATTTCTATTCAACTTTATCTCATGATTTTAGTAACTTCATTGGTTTTTTGTACCTTTGATATTCTTGTCCTTATGTTGTGTGTGTGCACGCGTTTTTTTATACACCTTTGCTTTCTTCTCTTTGGGTGGTGTTAGGTTGGAGAGGCACAAACAGTGACGTGTATATCCATCTTTTTCATTATGAGTATTGTTGATTTAGGACCTACAGCCCTTGAACATGTAATATATACTTTTAGGTAACGTAGATGTTATGAATTAGAGACTTAGTATAGTTCTTGTTGATGTGTAGGAAAGCAGATTAACACAAACTTTGATTGGTGGTGACTGGCTGTATCTAGTAATTTTTTATTGTTTTGGGCACTATTGCTAATCTATAAATGGAAGTAGTGGCGCCATATTTGTGTTGAAATTCTTTTATCATTCTTCTTGTAGTAGTTTTATAGGGATTTTGCTCAAGCTATTGAATATTATTCTCCATGGCTTTGTCAATAAACGTTACTCTCTTAAGCTTTTGGCTTTCATTATGTGGAAAGACAGTGGCTTAGGTTATTTGAAGGAAGAAAGTAAGAGAAAAGGAAAAGAACAATAGTGCTAAATCTGTTGTGATCAATGTGTGGTTTGAGTAGATTGCTAATAATATTTTGCAATCTTAGTTCAAACAAGACTTAACCTCATATTGGCTAGTAGTCATCCTGGATTTGGTTCAATGGTCCTATCTAGGCTCTAAGGGGTTGGAAATCACTGATTAAACAAAGATAAATACACACATGAAGTAGACGATGGGGAATCTCACACCTGTCGAGCTACTTGATGGTTACAAACTCTCTCTATAATCTAGAAATTTCTTCACAGAACATACCCTACCTTCAACTATCAACCACAACGCACATAAATATTCCAAATCCAGTGTGAAAATATCTTTCTGATAGGAAAAGGATATTTCCAGAAGGGATTACATACGCTGACTAGGATTACAAACATACATAAACGCCCATAATAGAATACAAACGACACCAAAACAAAAGCAAACAGGAACTACACACAATAACAGAAATTAGACATGACCCATAACTAATCAACATTGTCGTTTGCATCAATTCTCTTCTCCCAAAGACTTGACTCCGTCAAGTGGGAAGATTAAAGGCTGTCAGGATTTCCTCCTCAACAATGTCCTCTTCCTTCTGCATTCCTTCATGTTCTTCCAAGGTCCTTATGGGCCAAGTCTTTCTCGCAGATAACTGCCAACTTCTTCTCCTTATTGGGGCAAACTATAGCAAAGTGCCCATATCCCTTACATTTATACCATTGGGGATTGTTTCCTGCCACCGTAGTGAAAGGTTTTGGAGTAGCGCAGGGTCAAGGAACAACAAATCCTTGGGTTTGTTGTTCCTTGACCCTGCGCTACTGGAAATTTTCTAGAAGCCTTCGGAAACCTTGCGTTTGCAAGTCTACAATCCCTGGGATTGTTGTTACCTATCCCTGCGCTACTCCAGGTTTGTTGTAGCCCTTTGGATTGGGAGACTCATTCCCATTCTTTGTTGTAGTCTCCGTATGGAACGACTCCTTCCCAGCTGTCACATTTAGTTGTTTCTCAATTTGAAGAGCCAATTGATAGGGTTCCTCCACATTGTATAGCCTAGTTAACACCATCTTCCTCTTTATTTCATCTTTTAGTCCTGCCTTGTATCTTGCCAAGGATTGTTGTGCACCGTTAGTTCATGGAAGCGGTCTGTATACTGGTCCACTATCATCATACCTTGTTTCAACTGAAGCGTCTCTTCAAAGATGACCTGTTCATAATCCAGTGGTAGATATTTGTCCCTCATTCTGCTTTTCATCTCTTCCCAACCAGAAATGGGTAACCGTCTAGTGCGCCATAGTTGCTCTTCTACACTTCCCCACCACGCTATAGCAGTGCCCTTGAGTTTCATTTTAACATAACGCACCTTCTTATCCTTCAGTACTCCAAACCAGTCAAAATAGTCTTCTAAAGCTGTTACCCAGTCCTTAAATATCTCAGGCTCCAACTTACCATAGAAATCAGGCACTTCAACCTTTAGTCTCTTGGATATTTCATCCACTGGACATTGTCCCCATGCTCTCCTTCCCCACGCATGTGATGTTTCAATTCTGGCCATGCAATTACCAGCTCTTCGTTGCTCACAAGGTTGGGTTCCTCTCTCATAATCGGCATCTTCAGCAACTGGGTCATCTCGTTCCATGGTTAATCAAGCGCGACGGTCTGCTATAGCATCAAAGAGATTGCTATTTCGTCCTACTTTGAAGGTCTGCTGAGTTTCTTCAACTGGTCGCTCTCGGTCATTGATTCTTCTTTTTGTTCTGACTTCGTTCCTCCTTGGATCCGATGATTCCGATGATTGTTGAGATAGGCGTTCTTCCATTTCGGTAAGCCTCGTGTTGTTTCACTCCACTATGGTTACTGGTTGGTAGAAACATCGCTCCATCGCAGCGGCTAGTTGGTCGAATTGAGCTTCCAGTGACGATGGTTCCACATCGGTTTAGTTCACAACAACTTGGGCGTTTGAGTTCCCGGAGCGTGTGGATGGCATCTTCCTGCTCTGATACCAAAAACTGATGGAAACTAAACTGGAAATCACTGATTAAACAAAGATAAATGCACAGGTGAAGTAGACGATGGTGAATCTCACACTTGTCGAGCTACTTGATGGTTACAGACTCTCTCTTTAATCTAGAAAATGCTTCACGGAACATACCCTATCTACAACTATCGACCACAACACACATAAATCTCCCAAATCCAGCGTGGAAATATCTTTTTGATAGGAAAAGGATATTTCCAGCAGGGATTACATACGCTGACTAGGATTACAAACATACATAAACGACACCAAAACAAAAGCAAACAGTAACTACACACAATAACAGAAATTATACATGATCCATAACTAAATGACATTGTTATTTGCACCACCTCCTTAGATATTGTTGAAGAACCTCTTGAACCAAAGGCCTAACCCATCAAGGAAGTGCCCAAGAATGATTAGTGCAAGCTCATGGTTCAAGACAAGCTTATCATTTAAGCACTATTTCAACAGCTCATCATGACTAATAGTTATAATTTTGATTTCCATGAGGAGTTGGTGTGTATACAATAATGTGCTTTTTGACACAGTTACTGCACTACACATTTCAGTTAATACAATTCACAATAGAGTTGGTGAGTGAATAGCTCTTGTCACACCAATATTATTATACTTTTTTATTGTGTAGGAATCAATTTCCTTCTTGGATGTCACATATGTAGGGTTTCTATGCTGTTTTAGTTTGCAGGTTACCTCTGTATACATTTTAAAAATCATAATTACATCTATCAAACATTGCTTAAAGCTTGATTTTTGTGTGTGCAGATTGTTGATAAACTTCATTGGTATGTTCAGAATGGTGATATGGTAAGCACTCATATGGTTGTATTCTTATTTCGCTTGTTGTCTCCATTTTCATAGTTTGTCGGTGAACATAATCAGATTTGACTTTCAACTCATCTTTAGTTTAGAGTTCCTTTTGTTCTCCATAATGGTTTTGGATACGTGAAATTACTAGTTTAATTCTCAAACTTTAGAGCAGATCTGACATCAGAATATTTTAGTTTTCTTGGGGCCTTACTAGGAAATTTATGTTTTAAATTGATTTATACTGATTTCTGACAAATGATTGGAGGGAGTAATAGCTGTTGTCTTTTGACATTTCTCTGTTTATTTGACATGGTTCTTCGTTTTTTATTTAAGTAGTCTAACAGAGACCTTTTTTTTTTAATACCATGCTAGATTTTTAAAATCTTTGCTTCTACACTTTTTTCAGTTTTTGACAATGTCCTTTAATTTAAGTTTGCTTGAATTTTATTTAACATATGCAAATCTGCCATGCTGTTTTTGATTTTTATGTTTTTTTTTTTTGTGTTTTCCTGGTGTCTTTTTTACCCACTTGTTTTCTTCTGTAGTGATATTTCTTAGAAAACCATATGTACATGTACATATTTAATATTGATTACCTAATTGGTAATACTTATTTATGGTCAGATAGTGGACTTTTGTTGTGGTGCTAATGATTTTAGCATCCTTATGAAGAAAAAGCTTGAAGAGACTGGGAAGAAATGCTCATACAAAAACTATGATTTACTTCCAACAAAGGTAAATATACTTGGGGAAGTTCTTATGGTATCCATTCATGTAATTCTGTATTTTCCTCGCTGTCGTTGCATTGTCTGACTATGGGTTTTAAATTGACAGATTTATTTGTATAACTGCATTTGATCATTGAAAATAAGGCGGCATTTTCAATTGCATGTATTACTACCAACTTCTTTGACAAGCTGACAGATTTTTTAAATATTCTAATTGTATATACATTTTAAAATAGTCTTATATTATATACTTTTTTAAATATTCTAATTGTATATACTCTATATGAGGTCATTTTGTTGTTGTTCAGAGTACAATTTAAGAGCTGCTGGTTTCCTTTTTTTCCCCCTCTTTTTTTTGTTTGAGTACAAGATATTAGTTTTAGTAATTTCAACGATGTTTGAGTTACTAGCAGCAAGGGATAGAGTTGAGGTGAAATTTTAAAATGATCTCAAGAGGCTGGACTAACCCACACCTTATCAAAAATCCCAAAAGGATGAATTCAAAGCTGCATGCTACTTTGCAGTGAAAAAAGTTGATTATTTGTCTCGAGCTCTGAAAACATATAACACAAACATCTGTATAAATAGCTTTATTAGGCCGACAATTCTGAAGCAAATGATTTTTATTTATTCTATTTAGTATTGCAGTCGAAATGAAAGTCTACATCTTACAGGGAACCAACCCATGAATGGTTTTGTTAATATCTCCAATATGCCCCTTCAAGTGAATGCCCCTTGGGCTTGAAGCATGGACACAGCATGGACCCACCTTGCCTTTTTCCAAAATTTAATTTAATTAGGTGAATGGGAGTGGTAAGGATTGAACTCCTGACCAAATGGTTAGGAAGGCTCTAATATAAAGACCACTTCATCATAAAAGCTTGAGCTATTGGGAGAAGGGCATTTATTAATATCTTAACACTTGGGAACTTGCTTAGCAGTTTTGCTTGCAAAGCAATAATCATGGTTGTTAGTTTGGTGGTTTTGTAGTTATTGTGACAAAAGTGCCAATATTGGTGGTGATGATGGTGTCTACATCATTCACTTTTTAGCATGCTCTCTTCTGTGGCAATTGTATTAGTGGTACATTAGGGAGTGATACCACTGTTAGTTTAGCTGCTTGGTAAGACTTGATGACACAAATTGACGACATCAAGACACTTTTTTTTTTTTTTTAACTTAACTGGGTTACTGTTAATTTAGGTGCTTGGTATTTTAGACTTGACGACACAAATTGATGACATCAAGAGACCTTTTTTTTTTTTAAACTTAACTAAGGTCTTAAGGTGATTAACTGATCATTGATTTTCCTCTAGCAAGAAGATAACACGGAACTTGGAAGTTGTAAATGTGTTGGGCTAATTTTACCTTGAAGTTCCTTATGAATACTCACTTTTTGTGAAGAGAAATGCTCCTTTCATAAAACTCACAGAAGGTTCTTTTTAGCCAATTAACATGTAGTGGGATGATGTAAGAGAAAAGGGATAAATTGTAATGATTGCCTAAAGAGAACTTTTTGTGAGTTTTGTGAGAGATATTTTTGTGAGAAAAGCATTCCTCTTTGTGAAAGTGTTTGGCTTGGGAAGAATTTGGTGTATCATATCTATCTCGCAACAAGATATGTACAGATATGTCTTTTGCTTCTTTCTTTTTGTCCTTGTCAATGCTTCACATTTCAGGGATGTACCCTTTCCTTTCAAAACGTAATTGTACCTCTGAGTGCAAATATATTCCTGCGGATGTGAACTTTAAGCATTTGACATGTGTATGGCCATCGGGTGGGTGCACAAATTAGATATTGTGACTAGGCTGCATTGTATGCATGTAGGATGGGCACTGGCTCATTTTTGAGGGATATTTCTAGCACTTAAAGTACATGAAATCATTCTTTTCAGCAAAAAAAAGGGGTGGGGGTACATGAGTTCATTGAATCTCTCTTAATCACTGTATTGCTACTTTTGAAGACTGGAAGATAGGTGATGATACACAATAAAAATCCATTTGTCCTAAGGTGAACAAACGTGGAAATTGGATAGGAGTTTGATTTGAAATTTGAAGGCTATAGTGCTTTCGGATAGTTTGTGGGCTTGAATTATGTTTTACTGAAAATGCAAAAGCTTGTATGAAATGTCTCACTGCACTCCAATACCAAGTTAACAGGCTTAAGATGCAATTTACATGGTTCTCAGGAGTGCTGCATGTTATGAGCATAATGATTTATATGCAGTGGTTTCACCTAATTTTAATGATTGCAGACAAAAGCTAAGGTCTTGACAGTTATCTTGATCAGGAATGTTTGTTTGTTTTTGTTTTTTGGGTTTACAGAACGATTTTAATTTTGAGATGAGGGACTGGATGACTGTCAAACCGAAGGAGTTGCCTAAGGGATCGCAGTTGGTGAGAATTGTTCCATTGCATGGTTCAGATGTGACTCATGGTCCATTTACAAATATTTTTCTTTCTGGCTTCTTGAACAGATTATGGGTCTCAATCCCCCTTTTGGTGTTAAAGCGGTTTTGGCTAACAAGTTTATAGATAAGGCTCTCGAGTTTAAACCAAAGCTCCTTATTCTTATAGTACCGCCAGAGACACAGAGGTAATGGTCTTCATTTTTCTTCTTTTTTTTAAACGAAGGGGAGCGAAATAATATTTTCCTCCACTCACATCTGCTGAGACAACAATCTCCCCACCCCCGGGTTGTTGCTTCCATGTTTGAGGAAACAAGCCTCTTGTTCTGCTCATCACATTTTTTTTCCCTTTCCACAGGCTAGATAAAAAACGCTCACCTTATGATCTTGTATGGGAGGATGAGAATTTTCTATCAGGCAAGGTAAATCAATAATTTCTTTTAGTAATTCTCTTGTGGTGAATTTGAGTTAAACTTTCATGAACGCATGTTCTTTGGTGGCCTGATGGCTGTCTGCCGTTCTCTTTTTCTGTTCTTTTCCTGCCAGTCATTTTATCTACCTGGATCAGTTGATGTTAATGACAGACAAATGGAACAATGGAATGTGAGGCCACCCTTACTTTATCTTTGGAGCCATCGTGATTGGACTGCTAAACACAAGGCCATAGCCCAGGAGATTGGTCATGTGCCCAGTCCACATGAAGTATTACAGATGGAAAGATTTCATACTGAAGTGTCACCTACTGATCATACTATGGATGGTAATTATGGTGACAATCTCATGTTGAGTCATGACCTTTTGAAACCGGCTGATGATCCTGAAGGTGGTCAGGCTTCTAGGAGCGATGGTCAGAAAGAAAACTTACCTCATGGTAATGTTGACCTAGAGAATCAAGTGGGACAGGAACAAAGCATAAGAAAATCTGACAAGACATCATGGAAAAGAAAACATACCCAGGAAAATGATGGAAGAGGACTAGGTGTAGTTTCCCCAGTCGGAAAACAGGCTGTAAACGAAATGTATGATCCGCTTCAACATAGTCAAACCGAAGTATTTGATGGCAGATCCTCAGTAGAAGGTTTTCAGGCCAAGTCCGTTATCACCTCTCCACAAGTTGAGGTTAGTGATAATGGTTACCGGCATTTTGAGCCCACCTCTTGTTCACGCATGGAGTTTGGAACAGCCTATGGTGGGACCCAAAATTGGCCAAGTGCTTCCAGTCCCCTTTCTGATTATAGAGCTAGGAATTTGGAGGAACAGCCTAGCAGCCTTCTGGGAGACAGCACCAATAGCTTTGGATATAGACCCTACGTCAGGGAGGAAGAGTACAGGAGGGAATCAGATATAAGGCAGCATATTCGCCTTTATGGAGTTCAGGAGCCTGATTATACAAGAAGTAATTATCTATCTGGTAATGATCCTGCATATGGCCCTATGGGATATAGTTATGGGCCACTTGGTTCGGTGCCTGAGCCATCTTATATGAATACGTCAGCTATGGAACGATATGCACCTCGCCTGGATGAATCAAACCATGTCAGAATGAGGACTTTAGGGTCTGAACCTCCAACAGTTAGTAGAAATGACATCTTTGAACGTAGTATGCCACAACCTGGATATGGAAGTGGACCGCTGGGTTTTGCACCTGGACCTTCCCAGGCGTATTCACGCCATAATTCAGCAGGGTGGCTCAATGAGTAGTTACCATTTTCATCATCTCTTTGGTTTCCCCCTTAACTTCTGCACGAAGATGCAATATGCTCTACATGGATTATCTAAATGCCCTATACATATGCTGTACGTAGAACAATTCTGAGCTAACTTAAGTTTTTGTTTCTTTTTTATATATGTTCTTTCCCCATAATCTCTATGTTGGTCTGGTTTCTTTCCCTGCAATTGGTTAACCTAGTTGGGCAATGACTTGCATATGTAGGTCCTTGCTATCTGATTTCCAGCCCCTCGTCTTGTAAAATGAGATTGCCGTTTCTCTGCCTTATTTAGTTTATTGAGACTATGATGCTGAGAAGTAATAGAATTAAACATATACTTCTTTCCCAGAAGTCCTTTGGCTTCTGATCCCATGTCACTCTAGGCAGTTGACTGTATCAAAGTAATAATGGTAAGGAATGAAGTGTTGAGTCTATCATTTTGGAGTCTATACGTCATTCTTAGGCACTACTAATAAATTAATGGGGTTAACAATAAAAAATCTTAGTACTTGTATAGTGGACTCTCTTGAATTGTGTGCCATACTCATTTATTATACTTGTTTAAGTACTGCTTATTAAAGAAAGTTGTTAATTGTTATTACTTGTGGTGGACGACATATCATATATAGCTTATATAAGTATATTAGACAGTTTAAATTGCTTTAATTATATTAAATTTTGTAATATTTATTATTTTCGTTATTTATTCCACTTTAATGTGGGGTTTTTAGCTTTAAGTTTCATCGAATGGAGACTGTTCAAAATTTGAAATTTTAATCTTTTGTTTTATGTAATTTAAAATTCTTTCTGCTATTTTATTATTTTTCCACAACTTGATGCAATATAATCTACAGTCATTTTCATCCAAATTTGACCTAATTTATTATGTTTCATTTTATTTTAGTGTATTCATTATATTTGTATAACAAGTAGAGTAAATTATTCTTTTATCTTTTAAGAGATGTCTTAATTATATGGTCTAGTCATTTATTATGAAATTACACACTGATTTTCTTTGAAAATTAAAAAACATTAGAATTTAACTTGTTTTTAAATTTAAATTTAATTAAGTTATTTATATATTTAAAATTCATTGAAGATCAGTTGCCAATGAGAGGACTATCTCAACTTTATATGGAACATAAAATGTCTTTGAGCATTGGATATGTACATGTTACCAAAACTTTAGGAGATTTTTTCATTTATTTTCTTTCTTAAGCACACTACATGCATGGTCTATGTATAGGTGAGATAGTCCTCTCATTTCAAAATGCTTTTATAAAAATCAGTTTGGCTGATACTATATTTAAAATTTATCATGATATCGTAACGGTGTCCTAATTCGGACCAGCCACTCGGTAATCGTTGTGCAAGTATTCCTATCCTCACAAGATACATTTGTAAATATTAATTAGATCGACATTATATTTAAAATTCATCAAATTACTTTTTCATTTTAGTAATGGATTTTTCCCTTATTATAATTTTAATGTCTTTTAGTAATATGAGAACCACACATATAGATTACCATTCTTTTAAAAAAAATGTTTCGTTCACAAATTTAATTTTATAATCTTCTTGTAAAGTGTAGACAAATATATAATTAAAAAAGGTAGAACATAACTCAAAATCATTTAAACATTTATGACTCGTTGGCTTCTTTGAATATATATATATAGTATGACTAAAACATGGCAAAAGTAAGTAGTAATATAAGTAGAAATTTCATTGAGAATTCCAAATAACCTTAATTACTCCATACAATTTAAAGTTGAAAATAAAAGTTCAAATAGATGATATCATGAAACACACTATATATAGCTAAAAACGTAATAAGTTGAGGGTTTTGTAGCATATAAACTACTAATTAAACCCACTTAGTTTTAGCATTATTTTAATAATAGTAATATCTCATAAACACACAAGCTAATATGCCATAATAGGAGAGATAGTTCTTCAGCAATTAGGTTTTTTATCACATTGCTTGTGTCCTCATTGATATCTTATGTTCTAGGAACACTTCCAGAACCTGGTTTATCAGCACCAGTGCCACCATAACCTGTCTTTCCAGTGCCACCAGAACCAACCCTTCCAGTACCTGCAGTACCACCATAACCTTGTTTTCCACGATGCTTCATGATTTCAGCTCCAAGTTTACGTGTAAGCAAACCAGCACCTCCATCTATCTCTGAATAATCATGCAATTTTTGATTCTGGGACTCACATGCATTTTCATCGTCTGAATTATTTGTAGTTGAGGTTTCCTCTGTGGGTATGTAATTCACAGCAAATCAATCAAAACTACATAATTTAGTGTTTCTTTTGGTATAAATTAATTAACTTTAAAAGAGTATATATAATTAATTAACACTAAAAAGCTTTAAATTTGTAAAACAATGTCTAAAGAAAACTTGGAAGGAGTTATACTTAATTCTATGGTGTGACTGTGATATATAATTATATATTTGTTCTATTTATGAAATTATTGCTTTTGAGAAAATATACTAAAATATAATCCATTCATTTATACTCTTCAATTATTACTAATGCTAATAAATTATTAGTTATGTCTCATCTTACCAATATCTTCCATTCTGGATGTTCTAGTGCTAGATGGGCCAGGGTGCCTCATTCTAGGAGAAGTGATATCAAATTCTGAAAATTCAAAATTTCACATTTATTTAAAAGGTTAGATACACAGTGTATTAATATATATATATAAGTCAACTATTTCTTTATTTTCTTTTGTTGCATGACCCATAAAGGAAATTATATCTGAAATTACTTTTTATAAACTATCAAATCTCTCATCACCATAGTTAATAGTTACTATATTTTAAGTTAGTATCAAACAGTATATATTCTTATGCTCTTACATGTATCTTCAAATTTTGACATACTTGGATTGGATCTACCACAATGTGTCATTCTTGAAGAAGTTCCAGTCAAATTCTGAATCTTTTAAGTTGTCACCTAAATTCAAAATTTCACATTAAATCATAAATATATGGTAGATCCAAACTTAATTACTTAAGGATATACCCCCTAACAATGATCAATTTGGTATATAATTAGTATATAAAATTAGATTATTTTAGTATACATATTATTCTCTTACCCATATTTTCCATTCTTGAAATGATAGAACTGGATCTTCCACGCTGTTAAAATCTTGGAAAATTTGCATCAATGTCAGAATTTTGTAAGTCGTTGTCATTATCTTCTAATTTTGAATGAGTATAATACTTTGTGTTGATTGATGACTTAAGATGAATGACACGACAACTCATCAAATCAGGTTCTGAGTTATTTTTAATAACATCACAAGATAACGAAAAAAAATTAATTAATAAAGTGAACAACAAAGAAATTGCTTTTTATAATACATTTTTTCTCGTTTAATGAAAAATCATGTTAATTAGTGGTAAATGATTTGAATAGTTAATTTGCAGAAAGAGAGATAGCAGAATTTGAACTTGAAAAAGACAAAAGATTCACCATGTTCAACCACATCATGAGCAAAGACTTGAGAGGAGATCAGGAGAAGAGCAAGTAGAAAAGAAAGGAAAAGAAAAGCCTTTGAGGAAGCCATCTCTTTCTCCTTCTGGAAGAAATTAGAGAACTTGTTATGCAAACAATGGCTGAGGCACTCACAATATGTTTTTCCAACATATATATATAGTGATCAGTGAGAGAATTAATTCTATAGCTCACGTTTACACTTCAACAAATTAACACAAATGTGATTCGTAATACGGCCAATGTTGGGGATCAAAAGGCCCGTTTAAGACGGTAGAAGTAACATAAAGACAACCTCAGTTTTTTTGTTCTTTTTTTAATGTGTTTTGCTCGGTGACCATTTATCAATTCCACTGTATTAACTAATGTATTACCCTTTTTTCAGTAGAAAAGCCAAATTAATAATATACTTGAAGGGTTCTTTTGCTTTTTCTATTACAACAGTAACAACACAAAGCTTAAAATTTGACAATTGTGTTAACTTAAAATTATGTATTTATTATGTTCTTCAAATAAAATAATTAATTTGTCCTTGCATTTATCAAAATAAAAATGTAATTAATATTCCATATTAATACTCCCACCCTTATAAGTCACAATAAATATAAAAACATTTAAGTCATTTTGATAAAAATGTCATTAATATCCCATATTTATTATATCTTTTAAATGAAATAATTTAAATACTCATTTATTTATTACGTTATTCAAATGAAATAACTAAATTACTCCTACATTTATTGTTTCATTTAAAAAGAGGTAAATAATTATTTGTTCCATTTGAAAATGTAGAGATTATTAACCTACACACACATATCAAAAAAGAACCCTTCAAGTATATTATTAATTTGGTTATGATTTGGCTTTTCTACTGTAAAAAGGGCAAAACATTAGTTAATACAAAACACATTAAAAAAAAAAAAACCGAGGTTGTCTTTATGTTACTTCTACTGTCTTAAGCTGGCCTTTTGATCACCAACATTGGCCATATTACAAATCACTATTGTGTTTGTTGAAGTGTAAATGTGATCTACAGAGTTCTCTCACTAATCACTAGATATATACATGTGTTGGAAAAACATATTGTGATTGCCTCAGCCATTGGTTGCACAACAAGTTCTCTTATTTGTTCTAAGGAAAAGAGATGGCTTACTCAAAGGCTTTTCTTTTCCTTTGTTCTGTTCTTGTTCTCCTCTCCTCTCAAGTCTTTGCACATGAAAGAGCTCCCCAGACTGCTCATCCTGGTGAGTCTTTTGTCTCTTCGAAGAAAAAATTCAGTTCCAGAAATTTTCAAGTAAATTTGGTATATAAAATATGTGTAGATTAGACTAATCATAAATGAATATATAAGCATATATCATAAGTGGGTCTCAATGAGTCTCACATTTACCATATATAGTTGTATG
>JASKGM010000011.1:6539408-6568082 GCA_034509205.1 Ceratonia siliqua | reverse complement strand
AATATTTATATATTTAAATTTTAAATATTACATTATATTGAAAAAATTCTAAAACTTTGGGGGGGCTTTAGCCCCCCTACCCATACACTACCCTCCGCCCCTGAACATATATATAAAACGATGCAGAAAGAAATGAAGGTTGGAAGCATACAAATTAGCAGAAGGTCCTTTGTTGCAGCAAATTCTGGTACAAAGGGAAGCAATGATTCCAATCACTACGAAAATTAGCGTCGTTACCAAGAAACCCATATCGATTGTACCAGATCCTGATCGGAGAAAATGAATTCCTGAGACGATGGTGAGAGAAACGAACTAAATTCAGGTTCCAGTAAGACCAAAATTAAAAAAGTCGAAATAAGAAAGTAAAGAAAATCTAGAGATCACCAAATTGAGAATTCAAGCGAATTGGAAAACGGACCACTACTAGGATGTTTGTTTGCCGAGAAAGTGTAGGAAAAGAAAAGTGAAAAGAGAAGGTGGGATCTTACCCTGAGCTCCGAAGCTCGTTGTCGTATAGATCTCCGGGGCGATGTCGCTTGATCAATAATCACCTCCCGCATGTAGACGCGTACTCTGCTACTCTCTGAATGAAAACGAACTGGGTACGGACCCACTGGGCCGAAAATATTGCCTCTCCTGCTATTTGGGTTATTTTGGGTCTAAAGACCAAAGCCCATGTCTAATTAGTACCGCAAATAAAAATAAACTTTTGACCAAATAAACAAAGGATAAAATATCTTTTTAATAATTAACATTTTTTATTTTTTATTTTAAACATAATATTTAATTCTCTTATGAAATATAAATATATCAATTTATCTTAAATACTAATATTGAAAAATAAAAATAAATTAAATATTTACACTTTTCTAAATAATTAAATATTTTTTAAAATAAAATAGATATTAAATATTATATCACCAAATAAATAAATAAAATTTAATTATAAATAAATCACATATACTATTTTATTGCAATAGGTTATTTACATGGTTCAGTATTTTAATTAAAATAATGTAAAAATATTATTTACTATATATTGAGAAATTTCACTTAGTGCCGGTGACATCAAATTCTTAAATAGTATCATGTATTGTTCATATCTTATTATTTTTTTTATAAAAAATAGTTATTGTGTTACAAAGTGATTATTATGTTATAATTATAACATAATAATCACTTTTTTATAACAATAATTACTTTCTATAATTAAATAACTATTTTGGTTTAATTGTATTTTTTGTCCCTCTAGTAAACTAAAGTTACAATTTTGATCCTTCTAATTTTATCTTAAATAATATGGTCCCATAATTTCATTAAAGTCATAGTTTTGGTATTTGAGTTAACTTTCCATCAATTTTTTAATGTTTATTACTTATGTGGACAATAAAAAAAGTCACGTAAATACAAAAATTGTAGATGTCACTAAATAATTTTACCTTATCAGCCTCCACGGGAAGAGAAGATGGAAAATTTAAGGGTGCTGATGTGTCATCCAATTTGACATAGAGGCTGAGAAGGTAAAATTATTTAGTGACGAGTAAATTTTTTATGTCAACGTGAGTTTTTTTTGGTCCACGTTAATAATGATAGTTAAAAAATTGATAAAAAATTAATTGAAAAATCAAAACTACAACTAACACTGCCAATTCAGGCCTTAAGAAAAACTAGACAGGCTTAGGCCAACCTATTTTGATCATGCTTATATTTAAAAACCCTAATTCAATCCTATAAGGTTTTAGGCCTAAACAAGCTTAAAATTACTTAACTATGAAAACTAACAAATAAAAATAAAATAAAAATACATAAACAACTATAAAAATTAACAAAAATATATTCTAAATTATGTAAAATAAATATATATAAACGGGCCCTAAATGATTCTTACAAAAGAGACATTTGGATGAAAAAGCAGTTCTTTGCTTGGTATTGAGTTTAACAATAGAAGCCCTAAAAGTATATCAATGCTGGCTAGATGCAAAATACATTTGCTGTCTCTTTAGACAAATTGGAAGGGAAATCAGAAACTCCAGTACTTACATCATTCTCATTATGCAGTAAGGAAGGAATTCCAGATAAAGTATCTAGCATCCTTACCCCCATCCTCTTTCCCGTTTTTCCTTTGAAACCCTTATTGACTTTTAGAGATTGACTGGTTTTGCAATTAATAGAAAGCAGGAAGAGGAAAACACAGAAGGAAATTTTTTGGAGAAGAAAGTGAGAGAAAGAGAGGGAAACAATTGGGATAAGTGAAATTTTTTTTAATAAAATCTGTCACAAGATTGCCCAAACTAGATCGTGAGGAAATAACCACATCCTATTAATCTATTAATCTGGGGCTGTTGGATGGGACAAGCTAAATAGTGTGGTCCATCCAACGCAATCATATCGCGACCAAATTTGTTTTTTGATAGGGCAAAATGAAATAAATCCAATCATGATTGGTTAAGTGTTAAATTGTGATTGTTTATAAAAAAATATAGTCACTAGTATTATCAATTTTAAGTTTGGCCTGTTTTTGGAGGGTTAGTGTTGGGTTAGGACCTTAATTTTTAAGACTCAAATTTAAGCGGACATATAAAGACCGGACTTATTTGTGCTGGGCTTATATGGGTTTAGCCTATCGGCTCAAATTTTTTTATCATAAATAATATATGAATTAAATAATTTATCTTTATATATATATATATATATATATTAATTTATATTAATTTTTTATTCTAATTAACATATGAATTATTTACAATTTTTTTTATCATACTACTGTACTTAATTACTTAGAGTATCTTAACTTATCTAAATCACACCATTTTTATTTAAATAATTATGTTTCTACTACTGATTACATACAACGCTATTTAGGGATCTATTATTAATGTAACAAGTACCCAATTAATGTGTATATATATATTCGTTTCAATGATTTAGTTATGATTTATAAGTTTAACTTATTTATTATGTGATTTGATTCAAATGGTACGATATTGAATAATTAAGGACAATATATATGTTGCACCATTTTTGTAAGTAATTTTTATATTTTATTGTTATTTTTTAATTTTTTTGATTAAGTTTTAAGCCCGTTCAAGTCCAAAAACTTTGGAGGGCCGAGATAAAAATTTCAAATAGAGGTCCGATCCAATTCGTTTTCCTTATAACCCGAGCTCGGCCCAGTCCGGCTCGAGCTCGACCCAACCCATTTTGATAATGTTAATAGTCACGATTAAATATAAAAACATATAAAAAAAAACTTTAAAACTTACATAATGGTAAAAAATAAATATCTTAAATTTTAATAGGATCCGGATTTAAATTCATCCCAAAATTGGAGGGGAAGCAATGCGAAACTGTTTGTAATTATCTGTTTTTCTTTTCCCTTAACCCTAGAAAGTAAAACCCCATTCATCTTCTCAATTTTCATTGGAAAAACCCAGAACCAAAAAGGAAAATGGCCACGCTTTCCCTCACAAACCCAAATGAGTTGGTTTCATCGTCGCCATTTCCCACTCCGATTTACCACAATGCATTCTCTTCTTCCTCCTCCAATGTTCTCAGGACCTCTGTTTCTTTCAACCCCAGAAGAAGAAGTGTCCCTGAGCGGCCAAGTTGTCGTTCCGCATCGGTGAGCTGCTCCTTTGCACATGTAGATAATGCCAAGATTAAGGTCGTCGGTATCGGTGGTGGTGGCAACAATGCTGTTAATCGCATGATTGGTAGTGGTTTACTGGTGGGTTTTCGTCTTTTAGATAGAATTTCGAGTTTTTCTCCTCCCCCCCTCTCTTTCTTCTTCTTACAATTACTGATGAAGCTCTTTCTTCATTTCCTGCTTGCTTTCTTTCTCTTTCGTTCTTTCTTTTGGGTATCATGTAAACCAATATGGAATGTTGGTCAATGTGTTAATCTAATTCTATATACGTGTAATTATTTTTTCATCTTGTCTGGGAGGAGAGGTTAAATAGCATTTAACGAACAGGAGGTTATTCTTCTGACTTATTTGGGAGATAATGTGTCTCCATGTTTGCAATTTTAGATATATTTATTGGTGTATGATGATGAAGCCAGTGACATTATGTACTAATCTATCCTCTTATATTCTGCCTTGGTGTTTTGCTGCAACTAAGTGATCACTAGTGTTAAATTCTGCTTCATTTGGACTCAGGGTGTAGACTTCTATGCAATAAATACAGATGCTCAAGCACTAGTACATTCTGCAGCGCGGAATCCACTTCAAATTGGTGAACTTCTGACTCGTGGATTAGGTCAGGCACCGTCCTTTTACGCCTAGGAGATTTCTTTGTGCCCACTTTCCGTGTATCTACACATATGTACATATTAATGTGATTACATGATATATATGACGACATGTGATTTATGTGTGTAGCTTCTCTGATATTTCTTTGCTAATTTTCTTGAAGGATTTGAAATGTAGCCTTTGATTCAAATTACTTGATAGAGATGCAGGTACTGGTGGGAATCCACTTATGGGAGAACAAGCTGCAGAGGAATCAAAAGAAGCTATTGCCGATGCCCTTAAAGGCTCAGATCTTGTGTTTATAACGGCCGGTATGGGTGGGGGCACAGGGTCTGGTGCTGCCCCAGTTGTGGCCCGAATATCAAAAGAAGCAGGTTACTTGACCGTTGGTGTGGTTACCTATCCCTTCAGTTTTGAAGGACGCAAAAGATCCTTGCAGGCAAGTGTCACTTTGTTTCTTATTTGAAAATGTAACTGCATTATTTATTCATCTAAGAAATTACAAAACACAAATATCTCTCTATAAAGTAAAAAACGAATATAGAGGCTATTTTTATTGATATTTCATATTACATTCTTGAATACTTTGAAAAAATTTGGTATTTTCTTTTTCATTTTAACATGTTCGCAGTTGAATCACTGAATGTAACTCATGAGGCAAGCCATCTTAGTTCTTACCCAAGTGTTGCCATGGATTCCATAAAATTAAAATGCATTATGTTTGTGTTCTGTTTCTTCCAAGAGACTCAATATTGCTCCAGGATACTCCAAGAAAGAACACGAATCTCAGCTTTTCCAGGCTATATTAAGATTATTTTTTTATGTGCTAGTAATTGCTGGAAACTGACATCACTTGACTAATCATTAGCAGAGAATAAGGAGGCTAGTTTTTTACTTAGAAGGCAACAGATGAAATACATACTGTATTTGTTTAGTTTATTGCCATATCTTTTAAAAAGAAATATGTGTTGAAGTTGAACTAGCTAGTTTGAGCTGGAGAAATTATGAGTTTTGATGTTACATGTTGAATTTGCTCATAGTGCTTGCATCTTAAAATTCTTCGTTTTGTTGTGTAGACTTCAAATTGTTCTTAGTTTTATCAGAATACTGAAGTACTATGATGTTGAGATGTTTAATTTACGTTACTCTGTCTTCTGCAGGAGTCCATTGTTTATATATTCCATCATGTTTTGTAGCTTAAATTCCTTCTTAATTTTAGGCTTGCCTCATGCAGTTTACTGGTAAACTCATCATCGAAGCACTGAAATTGAATTGTCTGTTTTAGCTTAGTTGTAACCACTTTTATCCATTTGAAGCATCACAATTGCTCAGACATAAATTTTGCGATTGCCTAGTCATAAATGCGCATTATAGGGACAACTGTAACATGTCTGGCTCTAGTGTATATTGTTAAGGCATCTACCAAATAAAACGCTATTGTTAGCATAATCTGAAATATCATTTTGTTTGATATATGAAATTTCAAAAATAACTGCCTAGTTTCATTTTCTTTTTATTCAGGCACTGGAAGCCATTGAAAAGCTGCAGAAAAATGTTGATACACTTATAGTAATTCCAAATGACCGTCTGCTTGACGTTGCTGATGAGCAGACATCTCTTCAGGATGCTTTTCGTCTTGCAGATGATGTTTTACGTCAAGGAGTACAGGGAATATCAGACATTATAACAGTGAGTTTTCGTATTTTATTTTAGCCACTAAAGTAGCCATAAGAAAAGACCGTAAGTTTTCCCAATAGTGGGTAAGTTGCAAAGAGAAAGAGAAAGGAGAAAAGGCCTGAGCTATCCCGGATGATTTGAAAATCAGTTTGTTACATATATTTCCCTAACCAACTTGCTTTTACCCTTGGCTTCTTACTTTTTCCCAAGACATTTTGAGTGGTTACTCCTCCATCATGGTTGGACTTGTATGCATTTATGCAATGTTAAGGACATGTTTAAGCTGGTTTTTCTAGATGATAGGAACTGTTATGTTATTGATTTGCAGATACCAGGGCTGGTAAATGTGGATTTTGCTGATGTAAAAGCTGTGATGAAAGGCTCTGGAACTGCAATGCTTGGAGTAGGCGTTTCTTCCAGTAAAAACCGTGCAGAAGAAGCAGCAGAACAGGCTACTTTGGCTCCTCTTATTGGATCGTCTATCCAGTCAGCTAGTGGGGTAGTGTATAATATTACTGGAGGGAAGGACATAACCCTGCAGGAAATAAATAAAGTGTCGCAGGTAGGGAATAAAGAAGGAAAGGAATATGCATTTACTTTGATCCTGAATTTTATCACTAGTTTCATTTCTACAATTTCTGCCATCCTTTTTCTTGTTCTTTATCCTGTTATCAAATTTTGGTAATTTGTTCAGGTTGTGACAAGTTTGGCTGATCCTTCTGCCAATATTATATTTGGGGCTGTTGTTGATGATCGCTACAGTGGGGAGATTCATGTGACTATTATTGCAACTGGTTTTTCTCAGTCGTTTCAAAAGACATTACTAACAGATCCTAGAGCTGCAAAGCTGATTGACAAAGTAACTGAGGCCCAAGAAAGCAAGGCAATGCCCGCTCCCCTCAAGGCCTCAAATTCTCCGTCAACAGTTTCATCTAGATCATCCACCCGAAAGCTCTTTTTTTAGTTGCTTAGGTCTTTTACTCCTCTTTCTTTATATTTTTCTTTTTTCCCTTTTTGTAGCTAGCGATTCGGCTGTGTAATGATCTTGAAGCTTGATTGTGATATCGTTCTGTGTATGGTCCCGTCTTTGAATATGAATTTTGTTCGCATAATTCCTGCAAATTCTCCTAACGATGACAGATTGATTAATGGAACAAATGACAAATGTGTTTGTGTGTTTGCACACACGCTTTTTCCTTTTCTTGTTCAGATATAATGAAATCAATATAAATAATGTACCTTAAGTCTTATTTTCATCTTTATAGCACATGTATATACTATTTAATGATATATATTTTTTAATACATGGCTGTTAAGCTGAATTGGGTTTGGAAAATATACATTTTACATTCATTATCCAATCACACCTAAAACTGACGGGTGAACCTTGTTTTTGCATTGCGATGAATACCAGTCAGCCACCTTATGGCCCAACTTTTACGCGAACAAAAACTCTGGTTATCTTCTTCATACCTGCGTGATTTCCTGGACCCCATTCTCCACATTGGGAGTAAGAGCGAAGGCGACATCAGAGGACATAAGGGTGATGCCAATGCTCTGCGCTCTATGCAATGACTTTAGTGAACAGATTAGTGAGAGAGAGGAGGGCATTACATTTCAAATTGGTAATGTTATTTAAATTGACAAGAAAAACAGAGTAAAACCTTTTAAATTTAAAGGTAACAACCTCAATTGTTTGTGAATAAAATTTGTATAAATAATATTACTTTATACAGAACTCCAAATTTGTAGAATTACTTTTAAGCTTGTGTAACCATATTTTGTAATTCTCTTCTAATCTTAGCCGGCCAGGGCGAGACAATAGAATCACAAAACAAAACATTTTGGGGCATCATAGCTGCATTTCTAATTCTTCGAAGTAAAGAGGGAGTGGGAAAGAGAGAGAATTTGCTAATTAAAATTCTAAGGCCTGCATATGTCTTACATAAAGTAACTATCATTATTAACTGCATATGAGACCTTTTGCTTTATAGGGTTCACGTCCTAGAACAGTCCTTGAGCGATACAGATTCCACACATTTAACAAACATCTTCATGTCTTTGCACAAATGCCTTCTCAAGAAAACCAGCAATTTATGTCGATGGAACATCTTAGGTACATGGCATAAATCACATCATATAAGTGATATTCCTGAACAAAATCTACTTTAAATAGAACAAAGGATATAAACTCTATATTATCAACACTCTGAATGTTGCCGGTAACTAAAAACTTTCATATTTTTACAAGACAAAAACACGCACGAAAGTCCACTTAAATCTGCCAATGACATAAAATTATCTTACAAAGTCTGTCAAGACCTAAACAACTTCCATGTCAATGGCAAAGCACCAAGAAAATAAAGAAAGCCGCTTATGATATTACAATTCACACATCCACACACAGGCATAAAGAGACAAACGATACTCATTGAGTTCGGGATCATTATCATTACAAATATTTGATCAAAAGCCATATGACAACGACCAAAACCACAATACCAACAGCTGATAAAAGCATGCACAAGCAGGAGCAACCACCCTTGGTACGCTTATTCAAAATTGCCAAGTTCTTCTGCACCCGCTGTTTTTCACAATAGAAACAGAAACAGTATGCTGTAAGAAAATTTCAATAATAATAAAATCTCAATTCAAGGGATAAACTGAAATGCATATATAACAATTTCATTGCTTATACACAGCATATACATCCAATATGATGCAGATAGAAACAAAGTAATCAGGTAATTAAATTACGTTAATTACTCAAATATGAAATCTACCAAAAACAGAAATAAAACCCTCTAAAGAAAAACTGGAGCTCTATTAATTATCAAATGTTTAACTTGACATCCTTAGCAGCAACCTTTATAGACTCTAGTACCCTAGTTTAAATGAAAAATGACTACTAACCCTAATTTAAATGAAAAAAGACTCATAACCCTTAAATTAAATTAAATAAGATATTACCTAATATGGGCAATTAGATAAATCAATAAATATTAAACTGAAAATAAAAGATAAATAAAAGAAATAAAAGAAAAACAAAACTATTGCAGTGGACTCCTCTCTTAGGCATGCTTAACTCTCTTCTATGGCTAAGTGTTTTACATCAGTTTCCTCCACTTGAAAAGAACTCACCCTCGAGTTAATGTCGGAATAAACAGGCTCCTTGAACTCCTTGTGATGCCTACGTTAATCTGATGCAACCCTATGCTTAACATTAGTATCTTCCATCCTCGCCTTAACTTTGACTTGCACCTTTGCTCTAGAGTCTTGGCCTTAAGGCTAGTATTTCTTGCTAGAACCATGGCTGTCTTATGGCCTCCCCAAGTGAATAAATATACGTTTTCCTAGCCCTTATATATAGCATCTACTTCATATTGCCACAGCCTTCCCAACAAAACATGACAAGCCTCCATATCCAGAACATCACACTCAATCTCCTCCCTATAATGTTTCCATATTGAAATGGGAACCCTGTAGACTCCCTCATTGTTGGTCCTTTCTTCACCCACTCAATTAGATAGGGTGAGGGATGAAGTTTCGTAGATAGCTTCAGGAGCACTACTAATTTCTTAGCCATGAGGTTCTCACAACTCACATGATTAACAATTAAATCACATACCTTATCCTTAACCATACACAAAGACCTAAAGATAAAGGGGTAATTCTCCTTGCTTGGCTGAACACAAAACCCGCTGCACAACCAAGTTACTTGCTCCCCTTGAGTTTCCACACCTCCAGCTACTTTATCATCATACACCAACTGCTTTCCCTCCTCTTCAGGTTCACTCTCGGGCTCAACCAAGTTCATTGGTTTCTTTGCCGAACACTCATTTGAACAATGCCTGAGTTTACTACACCGAAAACACTTCCTTGATGGTCTAACATAAGGGTTAAAGTTCTTGGGTTGCTCCTGATTAGCATACCCTGTTGCTCGATTCTAACCAACAGGCCCACTAATACCAACCTCATGAGCCTGGGTTCCTATAGGCCTAGGCTGCTCCTGGAGAGTAGGTTGTGATGCTTCACCTCTACCTAAGGTCTTATTCTCCCCCCACACTTTCCATGGGTAACTCGGTCTACTCCTTGTCTTCTCTAATATCTCTGCCTTCAAAGCTATATTGTGAGCCTCCTCCGCCGTTCAAAGAACCTATAGCCCAATCCCCTCTTGAATATTGTCCTCAAACCATTCAAATAACGGGCCACTTGCTGATGTTCAGACGCATTCAAATTATTCCTCATGGATAATCTAGTAAACTCAGCAGTATACTCCGATACAAATCTATTTTCCTATATGCAACTCTGATATAACTGAAAGAGATGTTGTTCATAATCCGAAAGTAAAAACCTCTCCATAAGTAATTACTTCATCCTCCTCCGAGTATGGATTGTATTCTTCCCCTGACGCCTTCTAGTTCTTTGCAATTGATCCCACCATACTACAGCTCCGCTCTTAAGCTTAAAGACTACTAACTTCACCATCCGTTCCTCCGATACCTCCATCATCTCAAAGAACCTCTCAACCTCCGATACCCAATCAAGAAAGCCTTTAATACGCATGTCTCCATAAAAATTAAGAATGTCAGCTTTCAATCTATAGTCATCATAATTCCTATTTTGACCTATTTGATAATTATCATATCCTCTATGATGTCCCTATGGAAACCTTGATGATCATAATTCATATTTTGGCCTCTCAAGTAATTATCATATCCTTTATATTGTCCTCTATGGAGGTCTTGATCCAATTCAACTTCTTCCTCGGATTCTGAATCAAAATTTACCAGCCTTCTTTGATTCCTACCATAAAAACCTTGTCTCCCATGTTGTTCTAGTTCCTGAAAATCTCTTCGTTAGGTGTTTTGCCCCATTACAGGTCCAATCCTACTATAGTCAACCCTTCCAGCTCTAATATTTAGGGTGTTTGGGTTGTGGGTAAGTCCCATGGCTTCTACGCCCATGTCAGCCCATTTTTCATCAATTTTAAGACTCAATTCAGCCAGTAATTGGCGAATTTCGGTTAATTGCTATCCATGTGAGTTAAGTGTAGCTTAAATGGCATCCATCCCACGATCAACATCAACAGGCCTTTCACCTTCTCCTCCGTTTAGCCATCAAACCTCAGCAAATCCGTGCTCTGATATCAATTGACGTAGACAGAAGCAAAGTAACAAGTGAATTAACATACGTTAATTACCCAAATCTGGAATCCACCAGAAAACAGAGAAAAAACCCTCTAAAGAAAAAATGCAGCTTTATTAATTATCAAAAGTCTGACTTGACATCCTTAGCAATAGCCTTTATAGGTTGTAATACCCTATTTTAAATGAAAAAGGACTCCTAGCCCTTATATTAAATAAAATAGGATATTACCTAATAAGGGCAATTAGATAAATCAATAAATACTAAACTGAACATAAATGATAAATAAAAGCAAATGAAAGAGAAACAAAACTGCTGCAGTGATCCCTCTCTTAGGCACACCGAACCCCCTTCTATGGCTAAGTGTCCTACATCACGATGTTATATTTGTGCATCTTTGTAGAGAACATTTTACATTTTGTATGCTTATTGGTATTCGCTTTGGCCATTAAATTAGACAAGCATAAAAAAAGCAAGTAATGATACCTACCAACAAGACCCAAACGAACTTTTTTTAAATTGCATATTTCCAATATCTTAATTTTACAAATAATATGTTACATGATGTATACTAATGCCACAAACAAGTTAATCCCAATATAGAAGTAACTGTAAGAGTGTTACCCGCATCCGAGAATCTGTAACATCTACATGTTGGTCCAAGTCATCCTGACAGAGGAAAGAAAGGATTCAATCTTAGAAGGGAGAGAAAATGGGCCGGGGACAAAGAAGAACAAAAGAAAATTTTAAAATAGAAAGGGAACAGACAATGAGTCTAGTGTGTAGATCCAGTTCTTCATTAACTGCCAATGCAATATGTTTCGTACTTATTACAGTCTCTTCCAATTTCTCAAGGCCCTCATCTTGTTCTGCTTGAAAAGAATTCCACATCAAGATCCAAAGTACCAGACTACAAGCAATATATCTCAGTTTTCAAATAATTAAAATTAGGTGACCTTTCATAATTTGCCGTTGAAGTCCAACAACCCCACCATTGTCCAGGCCAACAGTACGGCTCATTGCATCAGCTGATTTGGTTTCTGGCCCAAGCAAACTATCCCTGTTTGCAAAGTTTGACATGTTCAACGTGGAAGCCATTTGGTTAACTTTTGATCTTAGATTTGCAAGCATGTCCTTGCGACGATTCATCTCCTTCTCAGATCTGTGCATCAATAAAAATGGAGCAAGCTTCAAATAATGATAAAGCAACTTCATCATACATCATTACAGATGGAAACAAGATATTGATTCTTTTATTGGTAATCTATACATATATATGGCTCTACCAGGAGTTTAGTCTCATGGTCTTACCAACATACAAAAATAAACCTAAAACTAGGAAGCTGTAGAGAGTGGGTAGTTATTTTCAGTTTCAAAACTCGGGCCAAATCTCTTTATTTTTGAATTGAAAACAAAATAAAAATTGGATTGACAGGAGTGCGTCAAGACACTAGTGTGTCCGTGCATGCGTATTTGTGTGTGTATCCTTCAAGCTAGTGCAAAGTTTAGAATAAATCTGCTGAAGACTTTAAGAATGCGATACTTATGATCAGGAGAGTTCTCCAAAATATTCATTTCAATATAAAAAAGTTTCAAAAGATTGCAGTGCATAGTGGTCCAGGTTCTAATTGCTCTGCTGTAATAGCATGAGCTTTTCTTAATCAGCACAAATCAACTACAGAACACTCACATAGGTTGCTTTCCAGGAAGCTTTGACAAAAGGGATTGCAAGCTATCAAGTCTGGTCCCTAATATAGTAATCTTCCTTCTTATCGCAGATGCATGACGCTGGGTTTCTGGTCCAGATGCGGGAAATGAACTCCGCTCAGAAATCATGCCAGTGATATCATCAGCAAGTTTCAGTGCTTCATTATATTCCTTCATCCATGAGTCTGAAGAAGATGCCATTGGCCTGAAAATAAGTCAAGATAATTAATCACTATAAGTGAAACAAAGAAATATGGTATAAGACTCATAAGAGAACTTTTCCCGTCCACATGATAAAGACAAATGAATCTACCGTTAGAAAGACCTATAAAGAGATTACAAGCTACTGGTCGCTTCGTTGCATTTGATAACTGTGGAAACATTACCACAAGCCAATATTATCCAACTAAAGTCTCATGAAAAAATCATCTTGAAGAATAGCATATTAGTCTCCCTGGCATGCACTTAAGTGCACGTTGCAGAGCTTTTTTCTTTTAAAATTTAAATATTTGTTTAAACTTTTTTTACAATTCTAATCTCTCTTAAGATTAGGGTAGCTTTGACAACTCCGCAGAACCTTGCCCTCCTTTCTTGTTGCAAACCAAAACCTCTGAACAGCTACAACTATTTAGACATTTTAAACATAAAAGCAGAAGAGGTAGATTGAGAAGCGATAAGAAAGAGAAGTGACTTAGCACATAGATCTCATTAGCGCTGCATCTCCCTTGAGTACCAACTACTGACCCCACAGTGCCATCCAGCAGTACCCAGACAAGCAAATATCAGTATACATATAATTTACTCCAATGAACCCTCAATATCTTGACCTTTAAAGGAGACTTGTCTAAACCAAGCCTTCCTCCATTGGGACCAAAATGAGTTTGAAAGTGCCAAGAGTTGTAGAAAGAATTGAGGACGAAGGAACAGTTTGAAGAGTTCTACAGCCTATGGCCACGGGGGGGAAACAAAGGAGTCATACTCCACATAATTCTCCACTATCTTAGCGTGCCCACAAAATCAGCCGGAAACATGGTAATTGACTTCAAAATGACCATAAAATCAAACACAAAATCCATAATTCAAAAAAAAAAAAAAAGCATGTCCAGAACATATCTCTAACAAAGATTTTACCCAAAAAGAAACAGAGAAAGAATTATAGACAAAACATACATATTTCACCCAGAAGCTCCGGAATTACAATTTGGTGGGGAAACTAAAATTGCAATTAAAAGCAATTCGAGTCAAACCGAAAGGGAAACGATCGGAAAGGGGATTATTTTTGTAGGAGAAGCTAGTTATTGTAGGGTTTCAGAGAATGTCGGTTTCAATGATGGCGATCGATATGATGTCGTAGGATGTATGGATAGTGGCGTTCGGCGCCACCAACAACCGGCCGCTTTTACCCGCCCTCGTCGTCGTCTACCTCGTCGCAGGATTATGATTTATAAAACCGTGGTGGTTGACAAATTCATTCCCGCGGCGTTGTTTTTAATGTGCTCGAGTTAATGCGCCGGGCGGAATCAGAAGCAAATAATTTTTCCCAAGTATAAAATATTTTTTATTTTTTTATATAATTTTTATACTTTCTCTCATTTTAATTATTTTATTATCAATTTATTATTATTATTTTATAATATATAATTATTAAGAGTGAAAATATAAGATATGTATAAGAAATATAGCAATACATTGATAATGTTTATTATACAAATTAGTTGTTAAATTTTATTGACTTATTATACATTAATTACTTTCTATTTTTTAGTGAAGATTAATTTTTAATAAATTTGTTATATAATAAAATAATGAATTAATAAAATATAAAGACTATATTTTAAAAAAATAATTGAGGAGAAGAAAATATTTTGAACAACCAAATTATATATTTACAATTTTCCCTCACTTTTCTCTCTCCTAATTTATTTTCACTTTTTCTTATCCATTTCGCAATATTTTAAAAAATTGTAAAACGTAAATTATTCAAAGTTGACGCTAGCTCCATTGCAAGAAGTACTTTTGAAGACAAAGTCTATTTTTATAATAATAATTTTAAATTTAAGTAAAAAGTTTTAATTACTCATTAAATAATAAAATAAGATAAATAAAAAATATAAATTATGATAAATTATACGAGTATTATAATTATGTGAGTAGCAATATTCCTCTTTGAATATTTAGGTTCTTATTTTGTAAAAATAAGATGCACCCAAAGTATTTTTTTAATAATTATCTCAAAATAAAATTAATATTTTATGAAATTTGAAAAAATTAAACGCTTAAGAATGTAAAATCTATAAAATATTACTAATCAACTACTTTATGAAAGAGTTAAATAAGAAGGCAACAAAAGTGAGGGGGGAAACATACATTTTGGGTTGAGTGGATGACATCACATTACTATTTAGTTGAATTGGGTTAATCATAAGAGTAATGTGTTATGTGGCAAGGTTTATTAATATGTATTTACTTTAATGCATATTTATTTATTTTCTATGACAAAATAGTGGCATAGAAATATTTATTGATTTATTAAAAACATTTGAAAATGACCTTTATGAGAAGTTATAAGCATGTATACATTACAAAATAATATATATTATTATTTTCTCAAAATAAAAAAAATTGATTAAAATTCAATTAATTGTAAATTTTTTTAATACAATAAATAAATTTGGTTTTTATTTTCGTATTATTATTATTATTATAAAATAGTAGGATCAGAAAATTTTAGAATTGGAAAAGATATGCACAACTCTCTGTAACCATGCAATACATTGATTTTATTTAATTACACTTTTGTGCTTTTTAATATTCTAATTTCACGAGAATAGCATCACTTTCAAAAAATAGTAAGTGCAAATGAAAGGGAATATTAAGGAAAGTAATTTCTTATGTTAAAATGATTATTATGCATATATATTTTATTTTCTAAAATTTATTCGATATTAAATTTTTAAAAAAATAATTTAAATATTTTAAAAAAGTTTTTAAATGATTTAACTCATATTTTTTAATATAAAAAAGACATATTTATATAGAAAGTACTCCTATATGATTATAATTTTGTAGTTGTAAGAGAGTTTTAAAATTTTTAAAAAATTTTTTTAATATTTTTATTTTATAAAATTAATTAATTATATGTTTATATAGTGTATTTTTATTAGAATTTTTGAGATATTTTTATATATTTTTAAAAATTTTAAGTTACAAATAAATAATAAATAAATTATAAATAAATAATAAAAAATTTAAAAACATTTAAAAACATCTTAAAAAATTTTAAAAAAAATACATAAAATAAAAATAATTAATTAATTTTAAAAAATAAAAAATTTAAAAAAACATAAAAAAAAAAGTAAAAAAAAAATAGAGGTAGGGGCGCCCCTCCCTATTTTTTTATATATGAGTGTCAAGTGCCGACTCCAAGTGCCAGCGGCGGTTGGCAACTTGGGGGAGAACTAGAATTAGGTCAAAAGGTACATGCTTATTTGGAAATAAAGCAAAATATAGTGGCTTTATCACAAAAACCTCAAAATGAATACGTAATCTGAGGAATTCAGTGGTGAACCACCCGGAGCAGTGATACTACCAGTAACTGGGACGTAGAGTCAGAGAGGGAGAGGGACGTAGGAGTTGGTTGCTCTTTTGATCCGTTGAAGTGAAGAGAGAGAGAGAGAGAGAGAGAGAGAGAGAGATGTCAGACCTAGACAGGCAAATAGAGCAGTTGAAGAAGTGCGAGCCTCTCAAGGAGTCGGAAGTGAAGGCACTTTGTCTCAAAGCCATGGAAATCCTCGTCGAAGAGAGCAACGTTCAGAGGGTCGACGCCCCTGTCACCGTGAGTTATTCCTGCAGAAGGCCCCCTTCCTTTCAATTACTCCATCGTGGTTATGATATTTTCTGGTTTGTTTGATTTCTAAGTTGTGTGTCTCGCTTCATTGTTGATTTTCATGGTGGGTTGGTTTTCACTTGCGGGTCAAGTTTCTTTTTGTATATTTTGTTATAATTTGAGCTAAACCTGAAGGACGAAGGTCATAATATGATGGTTTCAATGGGGTTTTTCGATAAATGGCAACTTGCTAAATTAGTTATCTGATTTACAGATTGCTCTACTGGGAAAATCAAGAGGTTGGGCAATTTGTGTAGGGTTTAATATGTCAGATAAAGTTATAAAGCAGGTGTTAACTTCGGATACATGGCGTAAATTATTTCGAATGATGTCCCTCTATCAGAGGGATTCGGTACTTATGTTACTTTTTAGGTAGAATAAGGTGTATTAATTGCATTTGGTGACCAACTTACAATTTCATCGCATTGTGCTTTATTTTCAAGGCTTGTGTCCCGAGGGCACATAGGAAGGATTTTTAATGCTTCTTTTGGCAGTAGCTAGTTACCCGCCTCAGGTTTTTTTTTTCCTGCATTCAAATGCATATCTTGCCAGAATGATAGACAAATCTTAGAGAGAGAATGATAGACAAATATAGTATGAGAATGCATGACATACTATATTATTTCCTTCTTAGTAACAGAATTGTAGATCACATTATCATTGGTTGTTTCTAGCAAAGTACATATATCTAATGTGATTGTCACAACCGTTGGCATTTGGCCTACTGCATAGTTTCTTCTTGTGATTGTTATATTAATGCACACGATTAATTTTGTTGGTTATTTTATACTTAACGTAGATATGTGGAGATATCCATGGGCAGTTTTATGACATGAAAGAGCTTTTCAAAGTAGGAGGTGATTGCCCCCAAACAAACTATTTATTCCTTGGGGACTTTGTTGATAGAGGATTTTGCTCAGTTGAAACATTTCTACTTCTGCTGGCTCTAAAGGTGATAATCTTGTATTCTTCTCTCACTAGTTTTTATTTCTGAAAAAATAAAGTTAGAACTGGAATCTTGATATGTAGTTGTTACTTTTGAAGACTCATGTAATTGTTATATGTTTGTCATTTACACTTTTCAGTTTTTGTTAGATTTTCAAAATGTTTCAGTCAGTTTGCCCAATGATTCTTGTAGAAAATTGGTCTCATAGTCTTGAAGGTTAATTTGTGATTTGTAAATATAGTGTCTTTGAGAGGGCTTTAGGTTTTCATATGCTGTAAATTATCTTAGGAACATCTATTCGCTTTTATTGGAATAAAAAGCAACTAGTCTTTGTGTGGGATGAGATGACGGAATGATAGATTTGAAAATTTTCTGATGGAGGCTTTATGAAGGGTTTTAGGCTCCCAAAGTTATATATTCTTTAAACAAAGGATGTGGTTTGGCTTTGGAGAATGAAGAAAATTATTTTCTGAAGACCATGATTAGGACTTCGATGAAGAACCCACTCAACAAAAAAATGTGGAAAGCTCTGAAATATCTTATAGTTAATCTGATAGACCCCTACTGACTTATGCTAGAAGAGAGAAAAACAAACCAAGCAAACCAGCCCGTAATTCCCAAGGCCCAAGCCTGTTAAAGTATTCCAGAAAAGATAAAGATTTATCAGCCACTAGCTTACAAATACATGTGGCAGGGATCCCGGGGAATAAGGAAGTGGAAGAGAGTGAAAGGATGGCAGGTAGGCTGGCATGCAGCAAGGGAATGCAGGTTTAAAGGAGGGGAAGAACTCCAGAGAAGGGGTATGTGAGTATTATCTGCTATGGGGAGGCTAGCATCCTAGTTTGCTAGCATTGGCCTGGCTTTTGCTAGGAGTATCATCTTTTGAATTTAAGTGTGACTTGTTTGTGAGTGAGCGGCTTGTTACTAGCGTGTTATTTCCATTTCCAGTTAGTGTGTTGTTTCTGCTTTTATGTAACCTGGTATTGAAGTGTTTATCAATACAAGTTCAGTGTGTTTATTCATCTTTTGAGCAATTATCTGCATTATTACAGTGAGATTTGAGGGTTTCTGGGAGGGTTCCAACATAATCAAATGCCAAAAACTTGAGACTGAAATCATGAGATCACAATAGTTCCTATGTGAATGTTTGAGTAACTACCCAAAATGCATTCCAGGGGTCCAGAATGCATTCTAACCCCCATAATTCATTCTCCCAAACCCCCAAATCCACTCGGGACCTGAAAAAGTAAAAGCTACTATTTGTTACCTTCAAGCAGAATGAATTTTGGGTAAATTTTATTGATTTGTCCAATTTAAGTTATATGTATTTGTACAAAACACAACGCAATAATTTTATTTGGTAAATTTCACTCAAAAGTAATTTTATCTAACATTACTTTTAGGTGAACATTCCCAAACACAAAACTCCTCTAATTGTCCATTCCTCAATAATTCTAAATCTACTAGAATAAGAAATCCTATCTTGTTACTCGACTAATCCTATTCCTAATAGTAATCTAAATAAGTAATAGAATCCTAATCTGATAAGTAGTACAAAATCCTAACTATCTAAACAACTAAATTATAATTCTCAAATTACATAAGCATCTCTGATTATTACAGTTATCATAAATATTCTTATTTCATTCATTGTCAAGCCCACTCCAGCAGAATGAAAATGTGTCTACATTGTCAAAGACATTACAACTAATAAACTATTGGACTTGATCATTAATAACTAACAAGAATTTTTTCCTTTGGACCAAAAAAAACTTGTTTGTTGCATCTTGGGACTTTTAGGAGGATTACACTTGATTAAGCACTAACTGGCTTGCAGCTGCTACATCACCATAAAGTCTAATTATCATAAGTTTTTTGAAAGTACTTGCTTATGCAATGAGCTCCCTCTATTGTAATAGAAAATGCTAGGAGATAATCAAATTTCATTCACTATATTATTCATTGCTAGGTCTCCAGTGTCTTTCTAGTGTTGAGCATAATGTCAGATTGTCTAGGTGTTTATTAAGTGGGATTTGTGTTTGTGATAATGAGGTTCTGCCAGCAGCTGAGCTAGTCATATTTTCTTGGTTATATTCTTTTGTGTTATTAATGATGCCTCTCTCTTTTTGTTAATTATTTTTGCAACTAATAAATTGCATACAATCAGGTGAGGTATCCAGATCGGATAACACTCATTAGGGGGAACCATGAGAGCCGTCAGATCACACAGGTTTGTCTATTAGCCAAAGTGGAAGAAAGAAACCTCTTAAATAGTGTAATATAGAAAGGGGTTGAAAAGACACTGGAATATGTCTCAACATTTTTTGTCTTCAGAATTCTTATTAGATATTCATCTTTTGACAGGTATACGGATTCTATGATGAGTGCCTTCGTAAATATGGTTCGGTCAATGTTTGGAGATATTGCACGGGTATATTTGACTACTTAAGGTTTGCTAACTTCTAATAGATCATAAGATGTTATTTATGCGTTTGTGAGTGAGAGTGAGAGTGAGAGAGAGAGACTAGGATACAAACATCTGTTGATTTAGTTTTGCATAAGTAAGTTACTCCTCTGCTGGAGTTCGATACATGATTTGCTATAATCTTCATAAGACAATCTTTTCACTGCAAACTAGCCCTTAAGTGGGAAAGTGGATTGGATGGACTTGAGCTGGGTTTACAGGAAATACCCAATAGTGATGACAGACCTCTATCTTTAAGCAACTTAACTGTTTCATTTTCCTTTTACTCATTTTCTCCTAGATCCAAAGCAAGCCTTAAATATTTCACTTTCTTTTCCTGAAAGTTTTAGGCATTCTGATATTTTCCTGATGCCTGGTTCTTGTGGGTGGGTTCACACACGAGATTTTGGATAATTCCGAAAAACCAGAGAGTGATAATATTGGTTGCCCTGTCCAATAAGCATAATTTTAAAATGAAAAACTAGAAGTTTAACTCGAGACATTTTATATTTTAAGTTGCTTATAAGACTACTTAAATGCATTTACTTGTTATTTCTTTCACTAATGGCTTTTAAATGTTGATAATGACACTCCGCAGCTTGTCAGCCCTAATTGAAAACAGGATTTTCAGTGTTCATGGTGGTCTGTCTCCTGCCATCTCAACATTAGATCAGGTCAGATATTCTACCCTTAATATTTGTGTCTGAAGTTTTAGATTGGGTAACTGACGGGACCCGTAGTGAGAAAATAAAAGTTTATGAAAGAAGAAAGAAAATAGTGGAAAAGGAGAAAAGGGAGTGGGAAGTAACTGTTTGGTGGCCAAGTAGCAGCAGAAAAAGGGGTATGTGTGTTAGGAAAAGGGACTTAGAAGTAGCATTAAGGCTTGACTGCTGTAGCCACACTTATTTCAGCAATCCAATATCTTAATACTAGTTTTCAATTCCTGTTTGTTACATTTTATCAAGAATTATATCTGGTTTCCATCAGCAACTAACACTTTTATCGGTATGTCCAGATTAGAACTATTGATAGGAAGCAGGAAGTACCTCATGATGGTGCCATGTGTGACCTCCTTTGGTCAGATCCTGAAGATATTGTAGATGGATGGGGTCTAAGTCCTCGTGGTGCTGGTTTCTTATTTGGTGGCAGTGTTGTTACTTCCTTTAACCACTCCAATAACATTGACTATATATGCCGGGCACATCAGTTGGTAATGGAAGGATATAAATGGATGTTTAATAACCAGATAGTTACTGTCTGGTCAGCGCCAAATTATTGCTACAGGTAAATCAGCAATATAAATGTCTTGAGTTTACTTGTGTTCTGAAGTTTGTGGTTCATGACATTTTTTTATCTGTTCCAGATGTGGTAATGTAGCTGCCATTCTGAAGTTGGATGAAAATCTTAACAAGCAGTTCTGTGTGTTTGATGCTGCTCCACAGGTTTGTAGACAAAACGCTTGATATTGATTACCATCATAAACTAAGTATATAAAGTAAGTTAAAGGGGATTCTGGTTTTCTCAAATAGTAACCTGAAACTCTATCCTACTATGCTGAATCCATAGATTCATGGGGTAAAGAATGTGCTAGAAAATGAAAATCTGATCTCAAGTTGCAGCACTAGTAAAATGAGTGTCTTGGATCCAACTTTAATATTCGCATATCAGTGCATTTTTTTGGATCACACTTTCCCTATATGTTTATGACTGATTTGTTGCTTTGTCAGGACAAATTTTGTTCCATTTTAGTTACTGCATGCTGATACTTCATGTTTTTTTGTCTCATGCAAAATTAATTTGTGTTCAATTTGTCAAATTGATTTTCAAATGTTCACATTTTAAATGAAACGCAGGAATCAAGAGGGGCACCTGCAAAAAAACCAGCACCAGATTACTTCCTATGAAGTCGATTTGATTGTTGTTTTTATGGTCCAATATGATCAAATTGATGAACTAGAGACTCACTTCGAGCAAACAAAGTTGTCTTGCCTGACACCGAAGACACCGAAGGAACTATTCGAAGGCAATTGTCCATTTCTGAAGCAGGAGTTATGCGTCCCTGGTCATGATCACCTAAATTCTTTGGGTTGCTTTTCCTGCCTGCCCTGCTTCATCCATGTTTATTATTATAGCAATGTTGTGCATTTGTATGTGATTTGCTATATATGGTTCGTATCTTTGTTCAACCAGCAGGTGAGGAACTGAGGTTTTTTTTTGGAGAGGGGGGGGGGGGGGGGGGAGGATGATGTTTGCATATATGGAAACTTGAATTAGGAAGGATTGGATTGGATTGCGGACAACTGGGAGAGAACTTCCCACGTAATTTGTGGAAAAAACCACTAGCTGAATTTTGATTGTCGTTTGGGCCATAATAGTTTATTTATATCTTCAACATACCTACAGTTAGAAAAAGAAAAAAAAAAGAAAAGAAAAGCTGCAAATAGCCAAATTTACTGATCTCAAACATATTCTTTTTTATCTAAACATTAATTTTTTTTTATAAAAAAAAGTAATCAAGCATGCTACGGAAGTAACTTGAAGCTGGTAAACTGTCAACGGTCCACGCTAACCGCTGATGTTCGAGGAATGCGAATCTTGTGGAATTATGCGTTTCGAAGATTCAGAAAGAAGATACTGAGACGCAAAGTTACACCCCGTGGGTCTCGAGCTCAACTCTTTCGTGAATAAACCAAACTAATTTGGCATCTTCTTCCACGCCTCCATATTCGTTTCCTATCAGAAACTCAGCTCCAATAAGAGATTAGTAGCTGAAAGAAGAAAACTCTTCCACTCAAATTAAATAGCTTCCACTGCTATTTCATTTTATGGGTGTTTCAAAGTTTCTATCATTCACTGGATAAATGCATCACAAAACCATGCTCTTGCCAGTTTTTAAATTTATGCTTCTTCAGTTTTGAGTTTGAATGGCTTGGCCTGTATATTGACCTTATCTCTGATAAGGTCTCTTCTGAAATTGCATGGCACCCACTGTTTTCTTCGTTCTTTTATTCCTTCTATTCACTCCAACCAGTGCTTATCATCAACTTCAGGAAGAGGGTTTCATCTCTGGGGCCATATCTGAAAAGGGTCTTGATTATGCCAAAGATTTGCTGATAGACAAAGCTGTTTCCTCTATTATTCTGCTTCAACTGCCCCAAATTGAGAAGTCGCTCAAAGTCCGACTAGTTGGAGATTGTAAAGTAGTTCTTTCTAATATCATAATCAATGATGTTCGAGTAACTTCTTCATATGTCGAGACTGGAGAAACGGGTATCGTTCTAATCGCTACAGGTGCCACTGCTAATTTGAGTATGAGCTGGAATTATACTTGCAGCTCTTGGTTATTGCCTATTGCGGTTTCTGATAGTGGGGGCGCCTCTGTGATGGTAAACAAATATATTACTTTACACTATCGCTATTATCTTCTTATATAGTTCCCACTTAACTCATCTTGGGTTGGGCTTTTCTCTTGGCTCAAGTCGTAAGTCTCATAACAATCGGTGCATTTCATTGAAAGCTGGCTGAATCCGAAAGGGTAACTTGGGGAGGAGTGACTTGTGAAAGGGCTATCCGGTATTGGAAGTGTCAGTGAAAGCCGCCCATAGCGGGCAGCCCTGGAGGCCGGCTTCCGAGGGGGGTATGAATGTTATGTCCTATATTGGATAACAATTGAGACCCAATTTGGTTCTTAAGTCAATAGTGTCTCTCACCTAATAAAATATTCTTTTGTATTAGACTCCCTGTTAGTTCAAGGCGTAATGGTGCAGCTTTTGCTAAAGTTGATTGTATTAATATGGGTTAAATAGCTCAATCATGCAATAATTTAAACCAACTTTGTAAAACAACCATTTTATTATATTACATGTGGATTTGAAACCACAGCTGCATACCAGATAAATGCAAGATGGGTTTTGTGGAAAAAAAATTCGACCTCTGAGTCATAATTCAATGGACTGACACTGGAAATAAGAAAAAAGATGCTGGTACCTAGGCGAACAAAAAAACTAATTTATGTTAGAATCTGAAAGGCAAAAACCTGCGAAGACAACATAATTTTTAGTGCACATATACTCTCATTTCTATTCAATAAGAAATCTTTCTCACTGAGTTGTGCTATGTTTGGAAGGTTGAAGGTCTGCAAGTGGGCCTGACTGCAGATTTAAAGAACCAAGAAGGAACTCTTAAGTTGATTCTCTTAGATTATGGATGTTATGTGGGAGAATTGTCCATAAAGCTAGATGGTGGAGCATCTTGGCTTTACCAAAGGTAAGCAGTCTTCTTAAGCCATGCTTTCTGATACATGGAAATTGTTCACAGGCTCTTTAGAGATCAATTGGTGTTTTTCTCTTTCCACGATTAGTTTTCCAAGTGCAGGGTGTTATCGTTTATTAAAATTGAGGAACTCAACTTTAGGTGTAGTGTTATCAATACTGGCCTCTTTCATGTAGTCTACTTGGCTTAAAAAACAAGTGCCTCTGTTCAGCTGTCTCTTTTCTTGAGGAGGTTCTAGACTTCTTGTGAAGATTGGTCTATCCTTAATTTCATATGGATATGACTTTTTAATTAACTGAAGTTAAGAATAATTTTACAGTTAATACAGTGAATTTTCCAAGTTGAATGTTGTTATTGAACAATTGCTTCCTTTCAGACATCTGTTCGTTCATAACATACAACCATTTTCCTTCTATGCCAGTATGAACTTGGCTCAGATGCTGGGGCCCTATATATTCAACTAGTTGAAGATATTACATTAATTTCTTCATGTTTGTTCCAGGGTAGTGGATGTTTTTGAAGGGAGAATAGCATGTGCTGTTGAAGATGCCATTTCTGAGAAAATACAAGAAGGAATATCAAATCTTGACAATTCATTGCAGTCTCTTCCAAAAGAAATCTCACTGGACAAAACTGCTGTGCTAAATGTTTCGTTTGTGGACAATCCTGTGTTGACTAATTCTTCTATTGAATTTGAAATTAATGGTGTTTTCACTGGGAAAAATGAAGTTTTAGTACCTCAAGGTTACCACAGAGGATCAGAGATTTCTTTTTCCTGTGGTGGTTTGTCAAAGATGATAAAGATTTCATTACATGAAAATATGTTCAAATCTGCTTCAATAGTTTACTTCAATGTAAGTTTCTGAAAGTTTCTATTCTTGTCTTTCATTTCCTAGTCCAATTACTGGGGCACTTTTACTTTGATTTCATCTAAAAACTGCGATTGTAGACCGGATTAATAGTTTGATAGTTAGCTGATGGTATTGTTACACTCAGGCAGGTTATATGCAATGCGTGGTTGATGAACTACCAAATCAGTCCCTTTTGAACACAGCTGGATGGAGATTTATAGTTCCTCAATTATACCGGCGATATCCAAATGATGACATGAAGCTCAATATATCAGCATCATCTCCACCAATAATACAAGTGACCAACCAAGATATTGACGCTACCTTTTTTGTAGATATAATCATTGATGTTCTAGATGCTGGTGAAGTCATACCAGTTGCATGCATCTCAATGGTAATGTGACATTCAAGCTTTTCACCCTTTCTGTTATCAAATTTCGAGTCATTTTTCTATCTCAGCATGTCTAGGATCCTTAATTTCATATTTTATTCTTTCTTTTGTCAGTTAAGAGTGCCACCACGAATCCATAATCATATCTTTAAGCTTTCTCATAACTCATAGTTTTGCTTTTTAATACAGGAGATTAGTGCTTCATGTTCTGCAGAAATCTTAAGAAACAACGTTGCTGGTAATCTCAGATTGAAAAACTTTTCCACATACTTAAAATGGAGCAAGATAGGTAAACTGCACATGCATCTGATCCAGGTAAGCCATTCAGGGCTCTTTTCCTTTCATGTTTTACTTTACCCATTCATTTACCTTTGTGCATGATTAACATCATGTGTATAGGGTAATCATATCAGGAGCAGTTTGGTAAACTGGTATCTTACATTATCTTAAATACCATTATATAAGATACCATGATATTTAACAGGCATTTGGTATAATGTATCTTACATATATACCATGTTATCTTGGATACATAATATAGGATACTAAGGTATAAGATATCATAATATCTAAAATTTTCATATATGGTATTATAATTGAAAATTGTTAAAAAAATGATATAATTAGAAAGTTACTAAAGTTAAAAGTAATGTGATGTAGATTTCCATAATTTTTAGATGGTATGAGATACCATCCAAAATGGTGTTATCTCATCACATCTTAGTATATCTTAAATGACACCTTACAATCTTAAATAACAATATATCAAACACATATATTTTGAATTCCTAGTATCATATAAGATATTAGGATCAAGATGATGGTGTATTAAACGCCTATTATTCCTATGAAGAAAATTAATTGCTATTTTATAAAAAAAATTGGTAAAGCTAAAAATTTAGAGACATGAAATCCCCATAAAATAGTGTTATCTTATGTCTTAGTATTTTAAATGACAGCGAACATCTTAAATACAAATGTACTAAATACAGACATTTTAAAATATATTATCATTAATTGTTATATATCCAGTTAGTTAATTATTAATCTTACTATAAATATTTTCAAATATATGCAGACAGTGATGTCAACTCTACTCCGAACCTTCTTCTTCCCGTTGGTGAACTTGCTATTAAGCACAGGATTTCCATTGCCAGCTCTTCGTGGTTTTGGCCTGCAAAATGCTCATATCTTTTACGATGGTCCATGGATTACAGTGTGTAGTGATATTTCCTACTTAGGACACTACTTTCTCAGTCAGCAGCCAGCTTATGTATTATAAAAACTAATGTTAGAAATTTGTCCATAGTGTTCTTCTGCCAAGAGCTGCATGCCCTGATAACTGTATAGAATGTAGTATAGAAATCCATTTGTTAGCTTCTTGTATTATCAGTGTATCTTTACATCTAGCCTTTTATCATGGTGAAGTAGTTGAAAATTTTGTTGTACCAGTTGCCATTGCCAATAATCAAAGCCCTCGTTGGTGATGAACTAAAAATTCAAACACCTGGGTATGATCTTCACGTGCTTGGTAGACAGATTAAGAATAGCTTCGATGGTGTCTTTAAGTGAAGAAGGAGGTCAGCACCTGATAGATACCCAAGTAAGTTGACTTAAGTGTGTACTAGAAGGAGGAGGGCGGCTGAGGGGTGATATGGGGAGCAATAAGGAAACTGGAAACGTGGCACATGATGCTGAAATTGGGGGAGTTGGATAGAAGGTTCTAGAGCTGTTATGCAGAGGGGAATAAGTAGTGGTCTGAGAAGAAGGGAGAGCAGAGAAGAATTTGGATAGTTGAGTGGGAGAGACCTCGCCTCTAAAGCTAGAAAGTCTTTATCAGTTTTCTTCAGTGTTTCTCTTTATTTTCCGAGTGTTTTCCTGTTCCTAGTTATTTTTTCACTTAATTCTGACTACCAAGACCTTTTTTCTTCATTTGACTCTGTGTTTGGTTAAGAAAATCCTATAGAAACAGTGAGTTTCCATCAGCCCCTAAACGTAGCTTTGTTAAGATCTCTGACAATGAAGTCAGTAAAAGCAATAGATATGAAAGAAAGGTATTGAGAGAATTCTAAGTGCTAGGAAGCGCATGAATCAAAGAGTAAGAGTAATGAAGCTAGGTTACTTTGAATTGACAGACAAATTGTGTTTAAATTAGAGCTTTGAACTGGCGAGCTTGAATCATATGACGATGGCACTTGAGTCATATGAAATGGCCACATAGGATCCAGGCTACCACGTAAGTAACTGGATTCCAATAAAGGTGTTAGGTTGTTAGTCGTTCCTTATAAGGAATTATGATTCTTTTTATCTAATGTAGCTGAACTTTAGTTGAAGATTTGACTATATCTAGATTCTATCTAAACAAAAAGTAACCGTTGATGAGTAATACGCCTAGAATGATCCACAATAAATTATGTATAATCAATTAATCATTTCTATACATTTTACAATAATTAATATTTTAAAGGAAGAGCTAATTTTAGGGTGCAAGTCACATTTTAGGTGGTACAGTGTGGTAGCTGTTATCTTTAATTATATTTATTTTTTTAATCAGATATAAGTCCTCATTAACTATTTATCATAAATGATTATTATCAATGATAAATTGTTGCAACGATTAACTTATTAACTAAATGATGAGTAATTATTTTAATTGGTTGGTGGTTGATCTTAATAATTGGTGATAATTTCACCCCAAAAAAATACCTCAACTATATCTAGATTCTATCAAAAGAAAAAAGTAACAGTTGGACTTTGTGTATTAATTAAAAAAATAAAATGATATAGTTAGTAACGAAAAATCTGAATAATTTATAAAACATTTTACATTTAATTTTTTATATCCTTGCATACAAAAAAGTAAAAATACGAGTTATTAAATCAATAAGAAATTGAATGTTATTTTGTATAATAAATAGTATTGTTCCAATATATATATATTAAAATTTATGACAATTTAAAATAATTCTAATTTTTAACTGTAGTCTGTAAGGTGGCCGAGTAACGTAACGAGTCAACCGAGTTGGGCGGTGACTCAGCGATTTATAGAAAGGTGATCGCTCTTTTCTCTCTCTTTCTCT
>JASKGM010000011.1:6524623-6539308 GCA_034509205.1 Ceratonia siliqua | reverse complement strand
ACGTAACGAGTCAACCGAGTTGGGCGGTGACTCAGCGATTTATAGAAAGGTGATCGCTCTTTTCTCTCTCTTTCTCTCGGTATCGCTCTGCTCAGCCGCCCGACCTGTTTCTCAAAACTTAACCCAAATACAATACAAAGCCTCTGTCTCTCCCAAACCAAAATTACCCGCCAAAACACAAACTTATAATTAGCGCTTCCATTTTCCTTCCCTCTCTTTTCAAATCTTTTCCAACTTCCCTTTCCCTCCCTGTCCTCCCTTCTTTCCCTCTCTAGGGTTTGCCCCTCTCCCTCTCGCCCTGCACAACTCTCTCTGATGGATACGATGGCGGAGCTGCAATCGGAGAAGAGGCCGGTTGAGAATGGTGGAGGTGAGGAATTGGGTGACCGGTGTAGCAAGAGGCCTAAGGTTGAAGCTGCATCGAGCGGGGAATTGAAGAGAGTGGCGGAGATTGTGTTGGTTTTGTCCACGATGGCCACAATGCGAGGTGGTAGGAGGCCGACTGATGTGGAGATTGAGCTGATGAAGGAGGCTCGCACGAAGTTAGTGGAGTTGTGCCAAGGGATTGCTCCGAAGGATATTGTGGCAACGGAAGCTATAGGGACTGTGATTGAGGATCTGGGGTTGAATGGGAAGATTAAAGACCAGAGATTAGGGTTTCAAACACCGAAGATGTCTATAGCTGAGAGGTTTTCACACACCAAGTGGAAGGTAATGTCTCAAAACTAAATATTACTCTGTTGAATGCAATCTGAAGTGCTTATTAGTTGTTTCTAGCCTTCAGTTTCAATATAAATTACTGGTCTTCTTTCAATTTGACAACCTTGCTTTTATTAAGTACTGTGAGAAAGACATTTTTTTAAACCCTAAAGATGTAATTACCAGATTTAATGGTTTTTCCCAATTGAGTTATATGTTAGCTCCCCATTGGTTTGCAAGTAAAAGGGAAAAGAAATTATTTATGACAGAACAGAGAAGTGAAGTATTGGTCATGGTTGAATCGTATTACATTGACAATTTTCAAGTGAAATCTTGTCATAATGATGTCTAAGTAACGCTATATATGTTGAGAATATATTAAGAAAAAAAAAAGTATGTTGATGTTGGTCTCTAGTAACATAGGAAAGCAATGGAGATTCTATATTTGAATTTTAAATATGTCATCTGTAGTATCCTTGAATATATGTCTGTGGCCTAAATTATACTTCTCTGTATGCAATTATTGTTTTGCTTTATTAGTGAAACTTTATAATTTATTATAGTAGCTCTACAAATGAGCTCTAAGTGGATAGTTTATGCTCAGCGATCAAAGGCATAGCTTGATTATTGGGATATTTTCAGTATGTTCCTGTTGTTCAATCTTTCCACGTAATCTAATGAATCTTAAACTGCCTTCTTGGCTACTTGACCATATCCGTTTAACTATTTTTTTTTTGTTTCTGAATGTTTGGGATGATGGGCTCACTCTTGTATTTCTTTCTTGGACTTTATTGGAATGAGGAACTCTTCTATAGAAATAGAATTTTTTTCTAAAAGATTTTCTTTTCGTATTATATATTTGATGGTAACAATGAAGGTCTTGCAATTTTTTTAATCTTTTTTCTCACCTTTGTTTTCTCTCTCTCTTTCTTCTACTATCTTTTTGGTTCGTAGATGGAAGAATCAAAGAAGTTTTCTGCACATTCTGCTACATATACATCTCAGCCATTGCAAACAAGCATTGGTGGAACAGTTGACAACCGTGCGCCATCACATATTGTTCGAATGTTCCCATCAGATAAATCAAGTCACACAGCAATCTCTTCTTTTGGTACCCTAACTTCTACGTCTGTGGCTCATGTCTCTTCAGCAACTTCTGCAGCTTTGCAATATGAATCAAATGGCAATGAAGTAAGAGCACCTATGGTTTCTGGTGGAATGACTAGCAATCACTTGTGGAGAAATCCATCTTCCTCGGCATTGCCTAAAGTTGAACAAACGCAGTTCAAAGTTGATGGAGCATCAAATGCATCTTCTTATGTACTGCAAGTGCAAGGTAACAGAATTCAAAGCACCTGCACCCCCACCAGTTCCAAGGAGTGGTGGAGTAAGATTTCCAGTTGATGAATGTATAATTCATGCATTTTTGTTGTCACTGCATGATTTAATGAACAACGTATAGACTTGAATTTTTTTTTTAATGGTGAAGCTATTATTTTCATTAAATTGTTAACAACGTTATAAAAAATACTATAAAGCACTCAAAAAATTTTATTTAACTAAAAAATTCTCTAATTTAATTTTTTTAATTGGGCATGCTGAAGCCTTTGGCTTCATAGGATTGGTTTATATCTACGTCTCTTTTGAGGTGATTGGAATTTGGATGGATATAGTCTAATTCAGAATGTTTTCCCTGGTTAAATTGTAATCTCTTGGGAATGCAGTTTTTGTACTAAAACACCTATTCAAAACTTTGAAGATAAGGTGTCAAAGGTATGGCATTGAATGTGTGCCCCTCTTCCATCATTCCATTATATTTTCCTCCAACTTTTATATTTTCTGGGTGAGTGTTATGGAAGCTATGGTTAAGATTATAGCTAGCCTTTGACATTTTCTGCTTGTGTGTTTGTGTTCATAGTTTGCAAAAATGGGCACTCTATTGTATGTTATTTTTAAAATGTGTATTTTATGGCATTTTGACCATAGAATTGGCTGCTCAATGTTGACAAATTTTAAACTGCAGCAAACCAACCTTTGGTGAATGCTCCAACTTGGTCAATACAGACTCAATCTTCCTCTTTAGCTAGAAGTGCACCAGAAAACAAGGTGCCTGGTCATACTTATGTCAAGGTTGAGGGAACAGGTGGCGTAACTGTATCAAGTGCATCTGCACAAATAGCAAGGGATCAAAGCTTTAGACCATTTATTACTCAAACAGCACCTGGAAATCTATCTAGTATGAACCAGGCGTCACAGAGCTCGAACACTGTGCAGCCCCCTTCACTAGCCAATAATCACGCCGAAATTGCAAAGATTGTGCTGAAATTGTTACAACCAAAGCTTCCTGAGCAACCCACATGGACTCCTCCTTCAAGGGATTATATGAATAAGGCTTTGACTTGCCAGATATGTGAGCTCACTGTCAATGAGGTGGATACTGTGCTTATTTGTGATGCTTGTGAAAAAGGATTTCACTTGAAGTGCCTTCAGCCATCAGTCTTAAGAGGCATTCCTAGAGGTGAGTGGCACTGCATGAAGTGCTTGACATTGAGTGGTGGAAAGCCTTTGCCTCCAAAATATGGCCGTGTCATGAGATCCTCAAACACTCCACCAAAACTACCCTCAAATACAGTTGGAATTCAACTATCTTCAGAGAAGAAAGCAGGAGTGCTAGAACCCAAAGTCAGCACGCAGAAGTTAACAACAAACCGGAGCACTGTTCCAATTGGTGCTAGTGGCAACAACAATGTTAAGCCACAATCTGACACTAAGGACCCAGGTACGATAGAAATACAAGGGACCACTATTTCATCCAGCATTAAGCATATGGCTGAGAAGCCTGACCCAAACAGCTCAATGAAATCCCTTAGTGCAGCTTCTGGTCCTTCTGTTGGCTTCCCAGGTGAAAGTTTGGCTCAACAAATAAAAAGTTCTGAGACATCTACTTGTAAAGAGAGAACCGTTGCTTCAGAACCAGAGATTATTTCTAAATTATCTGAGTCAGTTGAATGTGACAATTTGCAGCTGTCACAAACTTTACAAGTTGAGCAGACAGTGTTGCAAGAAAATGCCGAAGTATCATCAAATAAATGCCTTGACATTAGTTTGACAGATAATAACCAAAAGGAATCTCATGGAGGAGAAACTTTGAGATATGATATCAAGCGTGATGGCCAAGATGTTGCACTATCAAATTCTGATGGCAGTTCAGGAATCAATACTGAAGGTAGACAGTGGTCTGCATTATCTTCAGATGGCTCACATTCTGTAGTATGGATTGGTGATGTTATACAACTTGTGGATGAGAAAAAGTTTTACCAATTTTGCTGTGTTGATGGAGTAACGTATAGGCTGCAGGATCATGCTCTTTTCCTCTCCTGCCATGGCAAATTAACACCTTCTAAATTTCAGGCAAGAAAAACATCAAGCTTTCCACTATTATTTGGTAGTTAACTACGGCTGTAGAAATTTGCCTATGAGATCACAAGATACACATAATCAGTAAACAAGTCACGTTTTAGGTGTACTCTTTGATTTCTCACTAGATTTGATTGGTCTTTGCATCCATGTGTGAAATAGGATTATTTTATAGGACTACAACAATTGAGATAGTTTCCCCCATTTATTGCAGTCTATGTGGGAAGATAGCAAATCTGGTTTGAAGTGGGTTAACGTGACAAAGTGCTACTTTCCTGGTGATTTGCCAGGGAATATTGGCCATCCATGTATATCTGAAGTCAATGAGGTAATTTGTTATTTTTTTTATATATCTATATATTTAATGCATATTGCCAAGTAAAGATTCTAGTACACAAGTTCAAACATGGCAGAAGGGAATTGATGGAGATTGGAGAAAAAAATGCAGTGACTAGTAGTGTTAGCCAGTCAAACAATATTGCACTTTGTCGTCCAATAGATATTTAGTTATTTATTAGGAGTCTTGGTTCTAAGTGTTACTAATTAAGATTTGTAGAAGTTAATCTTGGAATTGGGGGTCTGTGCATTCAAAAGTAGTCAAAAAGTCATTTACTTAGGAGTCCAGATTATTCAGAACCTAAATGAGTCTTTAAACATGGGATTTCTATGTACTTCTCAGCAGAGATTAATGAAGAATTTATCTTCTGAAGTTCTCTGGTTTACTTCCTGAAAACTTTAAGGTCAGATTTCTGAGCAAGTCAGAAACTATCTGAGGAGGTAGACTCCTCTCACATTAGCACTTTCTATTGCATTTTCGTCATTCATCTAACACCATAGTTCAATTATATTCCTGGGCTGCATCAATGTCTTTATCAATGCATGCATATGTGCGTGTGGAAATTTGTCATCGGCATGTTAGCCATCAGTTAATGCATAAAGCTATCAGCCATTGTGGTTTTGGTCATGCACGTTCTTATCCATAAATCTGTTGCCCTGAACCTGTAAACTCACGTGATCTCTGTTTTGGTGTTTCAATCAAATTATAACACTCCTACATCTTGGACTTGCACTTCATTTAGAAGCATATATATCATATGGGATACTTCTTATAGATATGTTTTCTTATTCTTTATTATAGGTGTACGAATCTAACAGTGATAGAACTGAAAAGGCTGGCAGTATTCAAGGCCCATGTGAAGTCCTCCCATCTGATAAATTCGAACAAGAAACTGACAGACGCAGTCAGCTAGGGCTTGAGTCAAGTGCTAAACTGCAGCCAATTTTCCTTTGCAGGTTTGTTTCTTTAATCATCTATCTTTCTAAACAGTTCACTGTTTGTTTCATCCAATTTATACAATTTATCTCATCTCTAATTTGGCCATTCAAGTAGATATATGAGGACAATTGCTATTGGTCTTTATCCGTCTCTGATCCCGTCAACATGTGATATTGTGATAACTATTGCATATTTACCATCGCCCCCACCCCTTCATTTTACCTGTAATAGGTCGATTTTGAAGTATTCTCTTCACACCCGGTAATCACAACTTACTGACTATATTCTTTATTGACTGGGCTGATATTGTTGCTTTATAGCTTATTTTCTTTTCTAGCAATTAAAATGGTAGCTTGTCCTGCGTCTTCTTTAATGGGAGGTGAACTTTGTTTTGCAGGTGGTTTTATGATGAAGTCAAAAAGTTATTTCAACCTGTTACCAGTTGATGCTGTCTTTAACATATAATGAGACTCTCCAGTTCTCCTACCAATGGCAATTCCATGCATGGTAATCATTTGAACCTGATATGTATGTGTCCAGATTATGAACTTAAACTTTCTTGTTCTTCGTTTATCTACTCGTCTGATAAAATGAGTTAAGCACCTGTATGTCATAATTGTGGGGACATTTTGGGGGGGAGGGGGTTGCGATATTCATGAACTTGGATTGAATTTCTTATAATTTCTAACTTATTTTAAGAGGATTATCATTCTACACTTCCTCGTGAGGGATAGAGTAGTATGAGCCATGTTGCTTGTAATTTCTAAATGAAAGACCTTAGAAGAGGAATATCTGACCTTAACTTTATAATGTTTATGAAATGCTACCATAGTTATATGTACCTGTACATGCCAATAAGAGACAACAAATATAGGTTGAGGAGAACTGGGGAAGGGTGAGGCGTTCTGCCACAAATATCTATATTTGAAATGGATGATTCCCATTGGACGGGGAGTTTGGCTTTCTTATATAGAAGAGGAAGAACACTTCTTCCTCAGCCCTTGCTGAAAGAATATTTCTGCTCTTTGATTTCATGATGCGATATATTAAAAATCTAGCTTCAGTGTTTTTTTTTTTTTCAAGGTAGCTAGGGAAGAGGATATCTTTTATTTATATTCTTCAGACACCATAGTGGATATCTTTGGTCTGAATTATTGTGATTGATAATGCTAACAACTTTCTTTTTCCAAGTTTCCCTTGTGAGTTGTGACCTTTACAAAGTTTGTGTCAGTGCAGGTACTGGGCTTTCAATAACTTGACGAGTGTGAAATCCATTTGATGTAAAATATGTAGCTGAAGCCATAATTTAGTTTAGCTCTCTCTCTCTCTCTCTCTCTCTCACTCTTTTGATTCAGTAGTTTTCTATTTCTAATAGGTATTCATTTAATATAATTATTTTCTGGGTCATTTAATATAATTCATTTATCACGTTTTAAATTATGATAAATGTAGCTTAGCTGAAAACATAAGATATTTGGTTTATACAAAAGCCATCCATTTCTTCTAAATAGCACAACATTGGGAAATTTGGTTCTTCATTGGAAGTTCAATTAAGTCGCATGCATCGAATGTTAATTTAAGGTCTTCAATATGTTATATCTGTATAATATCTGAAGATACAAAGCTGAATTCGCTTAAAGCTGTCTGCGAAATTGGGGTTTTTAATAATCCAACCATCCATATCAAATCTGATTCCTTTATTTTTTTATCCCTAAATTCTGGATTTGTTTTGGAAAGGATGAACAGTCTCGAGGTTTGCAACATTTTGTTTATGCAATTTACTAATCCAAGATGAAAACGGTGTTTTTTGTGTTGATTTTTTTATTTTTTGATATTAATTAATTATTTTTTGTTATATATTTTTTTAAAAATACTTTTGAATATTTTTAAAATATTTTTATATTATTTTTTCATAATTTTTTTATACTATTTATTCATAAGTAAAAATTTTTAAAAATATATATAACAAAAAAATAATTAATTAATATTAAAAAATAAAAAAATAAGAGAAACAATAAAAAAAATAGAAAAAATAAAATGTTAGAAATGGATAGTATATTTTACCTTACGAGAATAGACAGATCCCACAGTCTGACAAGATGATCCGGACTCAGTTTTTCATACAAGTGAAAATAGCAATAGTGAACAACAACTATTGTTGATAATGAGCTAGGTTTCAAATGCGGTTTTCTACACTTGAAATTCCACCCTTTTTTTTTTCTTTAAACTTTCCAACTGTCAAATTTTGATAACATTTTCTGCACTGTTAATAGTGATAATTTTTATTACTGATCCATCTAACAGTTTAAAATTTTTGGAATCATTGGTCTTTAACCTAGAATTGATCTTCTTTGACTACTTATATAGGAGGTCAAAATTTTGATCCTTAATCTAGTTCATGATCAACATTAATTATTGTTCACTTGTATCAATTTTAACTATTTGACAGTGGTATTAACAACATTCTCTTCATTACCCATTCTTTATTCTCAAATTTTATTATTAAAAAAAATTGATTTTGAGTTAAGTTTTCAAAAAATTTTATATAAATAAATTACTCTAGCCTTTACATTCAAGATATACTAACCCCAGAATTTAATTAGTCTTTACATTCAAGATTTTACTACATTGATCAAAGTGAACCCAATTCATGAGACCTCTTTGTCGTCATCTTCTATTGAATTTACACAATTTTTAAAGCTTTTATATCTGTGCATGTAACATGGCTGCCTATGTTCCTTAGCATGCATGCATAAAGGCACCAGTTAGTCACACATTAAAAATATGTACAGATAACGGAGATAAATCTAATTTTTGTTAATTAACAGAAGAGTTTTCTAAATTTCATGCACATTTGCTATTCCCAATATCATTGAATTTAAGACACTAGAGCCTATATGGAGATGCATATTTTCAGAAGTGATATTTATGGTTGCTTCAAAATAGATCCAACCAAATAAATAACTTGTTCAAGACTGGTTTTCTTTTTTCTGGGTTTACTTGTTCATATATTATAATCTCAAACTGTTAACGGAGAGCATGTGAGCCTAGTTTTATAGACTTACAAAAGGCATGTGGAAGCTTACCTCATTTTCACCAATACTTGTTTTTTACACTCATAATTGTATCAAAATCCGCGTAGTGGGACTTGGACAATATTTATTCTATGTTGCTAATTCACCAATCAACTCAGCAAAAACTCCCACTTATACTATCCAAGATATCACTAGACTCAACTACCTAATGGCTAATACCTATAATAAACAAATGTCCTTTTATCAAGAATTATAAAGCACTTACAATTTTAAAAAGAAATTGATATATATAAAGAGCTTGATTATTTCTCTCTTATTATTAGATATCTTACGAGATTTTTGTCTTAATGTTTTAATTTACAATCCAATCAATAAATTATTAAAGAAAGAATTTTAAGTTATATATATTTAACAGTGAACGATACTATCTTTTAAGATATTGAACTCTCTATAAAAATAGAATCATCATTTATACTTATGATGCATTAGTATATTAATATATTGACTTTAGTATCTTAAATGATAGAAGGTATTTAAAATATTTGTATTTGATATAATATTATTTAAGATGCTTGATATTGTCATTTAAGATAATAAAATTTTAAGAAAATGATATTATTTTAAAGAACTTTAGAAGTTCACCTCACATAACTTTTATCTTTATTAACTTTTATAAAAATTTTATTTTTTAATTATTTTTATTTATAAATACTAAATATAAATATCTTAAATATTTTAATAATATTTTATAAATAACATGGGTAGATTCAAAAATCATATATAGAGTAATGATAGTGGCCACAAACACCCATATCAAAGTCTATTTTGCCTGGAAAAGTTTAGTGCCAATAACTGCAATGTCAGAATAATTGTGGGAACAATGTGGCTGCTGAGAGTAACAAAACCAAATATTTTAGACAAGGTGTTCCTTTAAGATTAGCATAGGCATATGGGCCTGCTTGTATTTTTGAAGAGGCCTACCCAGATGACTAGGAAAAACCACTACCTACGAAGATGAGTCCTATATATATGTTTTCCACTGTTTCATAAATGTCTAAACTTTTCATCACACTAGCTACCAGATTCTTGAAGTATGTCCCCAAAAGAAAGAGGGAAAAAGATATGAAAAATCATAACAAGCTTATAGCTACTACTACATATGAGCAAGTACAAGCATTGATGCTAGCTCATTTTTAGACTCTTTGTGCACTACACATGCATAAATTTATATGCGTCATCTTTTCTTTGTATCTTCATGTATAGTGGGAGGAGTAATAATTCTCTCTCACACACAAATTGTACAAAAACTTTAAAGAAGGCCATTTAAAAAAATATATATTCTATTTTGGTTCATGACAGATACATAAATTTCTAAGTTCATACCCAATAAAAAAATTTTCAAATTTCATACCTAACCCTTTAAAAAGAATTTCAAATTTAATATTCAACCCTTCAAAAATTGTACAATTCTATTAGTGAAATAGGGATACTAGAGGAAGGAATGACATTAAATAAATTTTGAAGGGCTACGTATTAAATTTGAATAATTTATCTATGGGGTATAAAATTCAAAATTCATGTATATATGAGAGATCAAAATAGGATTTTACTCTTTTTTTTTTTAATGTCTATAGAGAAACACAGTGTTTCATGAAATTTAATATTTTCATCTAGTATTATTTTGAAAGTACAATTTTAGAATATAATGTCTTCAGAAATATCAACAAATAATTAACTTAAAATTTTAATCATAATTGATTGTGGTTTCCCCGGGTGAAATGACAAATAGAAAAGAAGATAAGCTAAAATTCATTAATTAATATTAAAATTTTGAATATATATATAACCCTAAATTAATATATTTATATTGGGAAAATTTTTGAAACTCATACGAAATTAGTTATATGCTAATGTGATACAATTATTTATCATTAGATAATTGTATTTTTTTCATCTAATAGTATTAAATAATCCTACCACATTAATTAGTAGGGCAACGATATTTTATGAGTATATAAAAATTTAAAAACCACCCAAGTTCATTCTCTCCAATTTGATATACTAATATTATATGTTTACAAGTAAAATCTCAAATTTAAATTTAATGTAGCAAGTGGTTCAAGAGTATTAGTTTAAATAACATATTTTTAATACTAAGTATTAGATTATTTTAACATTGAAGAATCAAGCCTCCACTCTCTCTTAATGTTGTACGTACCCCTATCTATATCAATTAAAAAACAAAGTAATGTTGCAACTCAAAATTCAAGCCTCAACCAATATTATCCTATGCTATCTATCACCATCTTTAATAATAACCTCACCTAAAGTTTATCTTTTGTATGGGATAAGCATAACTTTGTAAAACCAAATGTTTCTCTTTAAAAAAAATGAAAATTAACTATTTTTTGACATTTTCACACTATATTCTAAACTATTTAATTATTATAAAATATTGTGATGATGGGGAAAGAAAGGTCACAAGAAAGCAGTAAACATGAACCCACATGACAAGCATTAATTAATTCCCATATTTCAAACTTCTTTTTCTAGTTTAATTTATTATAGGCCCCCCCTCCCCTCTCCTCTCTCAAAACACATTGCATAAGCATATATAGAGAAAGATAATAACTACCATATCCTTTTTGACCATTCCACCATCTGTCTCTCTTCTCTCTGCTTAGAGTCCCACTATCTCTTTCCCTCAATGCCCTTATTTAGTAACTTCTGTAACCTAGTAAGAAAACCATAATTTTTTTTTTATTATCAAGTATTCACTTTTTAGGAGATTGAATTGATCTCCACTATAAAATATATATTTAAATTTTTTTTTCATTTTCAGTATTCCATTGGTTTAATTATAAATAATATTGTTTTTATTTTTATTTTTTAATAAAATAATTAAAGCACTTATTATACGTACGTTTTAAAGGGAGTGATAATATTTGATCTATTAGAAAATGTGAAGATTACCAGCACCTATAACATAATGAAGAGATTAACAATCTTTTATATATATATATATATATATAAAGAGTGATATATCAATTAATACCAGTGTCAATTAAAATTACTCTTACAACATTGTATAATTTTTATAGGACGAGAACTTTATTGTTGGATTAAAAGTTCATAACATGGAAATATACACAACAAAATTTGTTATTATCCAAGGTTATTTATTTACTTTATAAAATTAACATATAATATAATGTTCAAATATAAATAATAATAAAATTTGATCTCATGCTTAATTATTGTTATATGATCTTTTTAAAATTTAACATGCAATATCAACATGATATATAATTACTTCAATTGTACTAGTTAGATTAATAAAAATTACATCTTAAAATGAGATGTTAAGATATATAAATATGTCAATTTTTACACCAATGTAAATTGATCTCAGTGTATGTATATATATAATATATATACATCGAGAGAGAATGATATATTGATGATCCACTAACCAAACGGCCACAATGGTGATCATGAAAGTGATTAGTAAAGGAGACATGAAGTATTAGGAGGCAATGGGTTTGAAGTTTGCATGGGCAGATGTGGATATAGAATATTATAATATAGAATAGCTATTGCAATATTAAAAAAGTATACTATAAGCAATAAGTGATAATAAGGTGGTTAGGTCGTTGCAGATAATAAAGGTAATTAAGAGGAAGAAGAGGAGGAGGAGGAAGAGGATGGCCCCGGCCTAGTCTCACGTGAACCGGCGACGATCACGGCGGTTGGACTTTGGAGTTTGAAGGAGGGGAAAAGGGAGGGAGGGGTCCCTTAGCTATAGGCTGAAATTTAGAAGACAAGATTCCAAGTTTTTAGATAAAAAGTGTCAAGTTTCAGAGAGAGGGTGTATCCTATTAGAGACTTTAGAATCTTTACGAATATATATATGGTGCCTTTTTCTCTCTCTTTTGGGGCGTTTATCACTATGGATATTTATAGTCAAAATCACATCATTTTAATAAAAGTTTATAGTGGTATTTACAGATAGTGACGGATTTACCTTAAAGGTGTGGGGCAATTGCCCCACAATGAAAGTAAGTTTTGTATATAATATATGTAAAACATATTTATTGCCCTCACTCTATTAATCTTTTAATTAGTTGTACCATATTAATTTTTTTAGATAAAGTTCAAAAGTTACATGATGTGATGCTTAATTTTTATATTATTTATATTATTATTTTATCTTTAATTTTATAATAATTTGTTTAATTTCTTTATTTATTAAAGTTTTTATTTACTTTGTTTAATTTTTATTTAGGAATTAATAAAATAAAATAAAAGAAATTTGCTACTAATTGCAATATTCAGAGTCTAATCTTTAGCAAGTGAAAAAAAAAGCACAACTTGGAGTTTCTTAAAAAAAACAAAAATATATTGTGTATCGAATAATATATTAACTTTTGAAGTTAGCTTTAATTTTACTCATAGCAATTGTAACTATTGAAAATTATTTCTTTGTAACGAGTTTTGTGATGAATGGAATGTTCAATCATATGAAAGGTGAATAATTGTTTGGTGTTATACATAGAGAGAGATATTTTTTATAATGTTAAAAATGAAAAAATGTACAATATTTTCAAAATATAAAAACACATACAGAATAATTGTAATTTATAAAATTTGAGTATTTTGTATTTTTTTATCATAAAATTATATATTTTGTGTAAGAAATATTAGATATAATTAAAAAATTAATAAGAGTGAAAAATTAATTCTTCATTTATAGACTATAATTTACATATTACATAGTAAGAAAAATTGTTAACAGCAAAAACCGTTATTCAAGTCCAGATCATACCACAAGTATCCATATATATAGCTACTAATCTACACTATGACCCCTATATCTAGAATCCAAGGATCCATGTCTAGGATCCTTAGGCACATATGCATATTACTCTTGCACCAATCCCAAATGTTATAAAATTATAAAAGTCAGTTTCATTAAACAGGAGATATAATTATTTTAATTTCATAGGCATATAATTTATCTTAATTTTCTCCCTATTTTTTTAAACTTGCTTATATCTTTGTCTAAGATAGTGATGTATACATGTGCTTCTATAATTAATTAATCAATTTCACTTGTTTTATGTGTACTTCTTAATTAAGTTCCAAACTGTACGTTACCATTGCAAATTAACCCTTCGAACGAGCTAGAAAAAGATTATACCAAAATTAAATATATTGTTACTATGACCGAAGATGGTGATCAAATTATATGCAAACAAATACAAAGAGTTGCTTTAGCAGTAAAAGTGAGTATTAAATATATAATTAATTAATCAATTAAACAATTTAGCAGTCAGAATTGTTTTTTCTAATGAATCTCTGTTTTTAATATAAATAACTTTTCTTTAATTTGTTATTAAAAAGAACATTTTTATTTTCCTTCTCAAGACAATAATAGTACTATAATTATCAAATTACACCACTTACTATGAATATTATATATATATACACACACACATATGCAATTTCTTAATCATGATTCACATAATCTTCCTTTGATGACAAAATTTTGTTTACGTAAGACAGGTCGAACTTTGAACTTAGAATTTATTTTTTTCTTTGACCAATGAAATCTTGAACTAATTGTTTGTCTCTCAACTTCTTTTGAGCGTTTTCATTATATAATAAAAGAGAACACAGTCCCACACTGAAAAAGGGAAAGCTTTGTTGACCATATAAATTATCCTCAGGCGTTCACACCTTACGAAATCGGAAAGGTGTTACCGCAAATGTCCTTAATCAAAATGATAGGCTTTTATTTTTTTGTATACAGAAATTATGTTTGAGTTAGTATGTGCGTCAATTGAGATTAAGTTATTCACTGAATGATCTTAAAGACGCATCCTCCTACATCGACAATAAATTTTTTCAAGTACTAGCTTCAAAGTTTAAGATGAATAAATCTTAAGTATTTTATATATTATTAATAGCCAAAGGATGTTATCCTTCTCACAAAAACACATGTGCAAGGAATAAAAAAATTACTACTAAAATTTTTTTAGTAATATAAATTTATATGACTTTTGTTATAAAGAAATAGGAAATAGAAGTTTAAGAATTTCCAAGAGGACCTTAGCTTACATGCATGTACTTTATTAAAACACTAAAAATTATCAATTAGTTTGTAATTTAGTGATACTAAAATCGTCTTTAGAATCGATGCATGATTGTGAGTTTGAACATTAGTCAAAACCAAACAAACTAAAAAAAAACAAATAA
>JASKGM010000011.1:6499069-6512215 GCA_034509205.1 Ceratonia siliqua | reverse complement strand
TATATATATATCTTAGATCTAATTATTATACAAAAACAGGATTGTTTAGTTTGGACCCACAAATTATTACCTATGGATAAATTTGAAGTCCTTTTCAAATTCATAAAAGTTTAAAACTTTATTACCTCAGTAATTCACAGAAATAAGAGTAGAATATGATTACAGATCTTCTTTTCTAATATTGATACATCTCTTATCAAAATAAATTGTCAAAAGAAAAATTATTTCAGTTCGCAAAATTTAGTTTGAACATCATAACCTGACTGTACTATACAAAAAAAAAAAAAAAACCCCCCAATCTGGGAATTACTAAAAATAGAACAAGTCAGTTATACTGAATTACTCCTATATTTTTGTTCTCTAACTTGTAGTTAACCCAATTTTTAGAAACAAATAGTAACCAATTGTTCTGTTTAAACCAATTGTTCTGTTTAAACCAATTGTAGTTTGTTCCAGCAAGATAGGTTTCAAGATTGAAGCAGAAACCTGCTCTATATATACTTGCTCTGAGTATCTAGCCTGCTAGTTTGATCAAGAACACAAGAAGCTTTATTTGTAGGAGTTGCTTACTGATACAAATAATCAAAATTCGGTGCCAATCTTGGGCCTTCCCTGTTGATTGTGAGTCTCATAAAACTTATAACTTTATTAAGTTTTATTAGTTGGAGTCAATTTTATTCAAATGTTTCAGAAAATATTATATTTCAGAATAATTCTTATGAGATTTAATGTTTTCTTTGATATTATTTTAAGGTACCATTATAAAATTATGTGAGATATTAATGAGAAAAATAAATATAAGAAAATACTGTTTTAGAATCTTTGAAGACGCTAGAAATAATTAACTTGCATGGTCCTTTATAGTTTGTATTTAGCTAGGTAGGTGCTGGAGCTATAGAAGCAAACATAGCTAGCCTGCACCTTTGTCTATATATATTTACTCTTTTGTGTGAATTTTCCTATCTTACAGAGACCACCGTCATAAAAAAAAGCTATATATTTTCTCATACATCACTCAGTTATATATATATATAATGGCTTCCATGGGAGACAATGTTGTGTCTAATAATAATATGGAGCTTGAGAGATTGCTTTGCATGAAAGGTGGCAAAGGAGAGGCCAGCTATGCCAACAATTCGCAAGCACAGGTACGACTCTCTCTCTCTCTCTATCTCTCTCCATCAAAACTCATCAACATTCTTCTTCAACAGACCCAGCAAATTTTAGCTATACAAATTTGAAGTTCTTTCTATTTCGCATATTGTCAAAGTTTTTAAGATAATTTTATTCAAGTGTCTTTAAAGATATTACATTTTAGAATAGTGCCTTATATATAAGATTTATTTTCTTATCTTATGTCTCAAATAATTTCATAATGACATAAAAGAAACAAAAAATGAAATATCATACAATACTGTTTTGAAATAAAATTGTGATTCTCCAAGCACCAAAAAATATTTCACATGTTCATCCATAAGTTTTTGAACTCACTAATTTCTATTTCCCAAAATAAGCCATGATTTATGTTACGCAGGCCACGCATGCTAGGTCTATGCTTCACCTTGTCAAAGAAGCCCTAGACAGAGTTCAACTTAGTAACCCTGAGATCCCATTTGTGGTTGTGGACTTGGGATGTTCAAGTGGCAACAACACCATCTATATAGTGGATGTGATCATCAAGCACATGATCAAGCGCTACGAGGCTTCAGGCTGTCAACCACCAGAGTTTTCTGTTTTCTTTTCTGACCTTCCTGGCAATGACTTCAATACCCTCTTCCAATTACTTCCTCCTTTAGCCAACTATGGTGTTAGCATGGAAGAATGCTTGGCCGCCAACAATCACCGCTCTTACTTCGCGGCTGGAGTTCCTGGCTCCTTCTACAAAAGGCTTTTTCCGGCGAGGTCCATCAACCTTTTTTATTCATCGTTTTCTTTGCATTGGTTATCTCAGGTTGAGTCTTGTCTCCCTGCACTATTTGTTAATATCTTTCTAATTCATCCTAATTGATGGCTTTTTTCATTTTCTCTTTAAAAAAATCTCCAAATCTTTCATTGTAATTCATATAGATTCTTTCTTTAGTGTATTCCATTTTCTTTTTCTATGCAACCAGAAGTGGTTAAATTACGCAACAGATACTTCGAGTCATTCTATGACTTTCTTTCTTCCTTCTCTTTATGCTTTTTCCTCCTCTTTAGAAAGGTTTTGATTTGAACTCGATCCAAATTTAAGGTACCATACATATCTTGAAAACTCTTGCTAATTGACTATATTAATATAGCTAAGCCCGTTTTAAGCAATTTCTCCCTTTTATGACTTTCTTATAGTCTCACCCCATAAACACTCATGAAGGAATCCATGTAGTCAATGCAGTATTTTCCTCCATAAAACAAAAGAAACATATGCCACTTTCCCAGTAAAATATCATAATTAGTGATTATAAGTTAGATTAATAATTGAACTTCTGTTCATATGCCACTTCTGTTCATTTTTAGAATAAAAAATTTAAATTTTGCCGGATTACATGATATATTTAAAAATATCAAACAATAGTTTATTTTTTATTTTTTATTTGATTTGGGAGCAGGTGCCAGAAAGTGTGGTGGACAAGAAGTCAAGTGCATACAACAAAGGAAGGGTGTTTATCCAAGGAGCAAGTGAGAGCACAGCAAATGCCTACAAGAAGCAATTCCAAGCAGGCTTGGCAAGCTTTCTGAAGTCAAGATCAATGGAGATGAAAAAAGGTGGGTCCATGTTCTTGGTTTGCTTGGGTAGAGCTTCAGTGAACCCCGCGGACCAAGGTGGGGTTGGCATCCTCTTTGGGACCCACTTTCAGGATGCTTGGGATGATCTGGTCCATGAGGTAGTGTATCTTATTCTTTGTCTAGTGTTCATACTTTGTACCTGGTCATGATTAAAACAAACTAATTCTATCCGTTTGATATATCTATCCCAAACTGATCTAGCCACCCATTTCTTGATGATGATGCCGGCAGGAATAATTAAGGGGCCTGCAGGACGGTGGGTGGTCCATAACATTGACCAGAAATTAGGGTTTTGGATATCTAGAAAAAACACAAAATCATCATCATTTCTTAAAGCTAGACTAGAAAGGCATTTGCATTGATATGATCATACATATATAAATAAATAAAATATATATATATATATATATATATATATATTTATATATTTATATTTTATCGTTATGTCAATGTTATATATAAAGTCAATTATATTATTGATCACAGGGACTCATTGACAGTGAGAAAAGAGATAGTTTTAACATTCCTGTTTATGCGTCGAGCGTGCAAGACTTCAAGGAGGTGGTTGAAGCTGATGGATCATTTGCCATAAACAAGCTTGAGTTATTCAAAGCAGGAAGCCCACTTGTGGTGAGCCAGCCAGATGATGCAGCTGAAGTGGGCAAGGCTCTAGTTAACAGCTGCAGGAGCGTCTCAGGGGTCCTTGTTGATGCCCACATTGGTGACAAGCTCAGTGACGAACTGTTTCTCAGAGTGGAACGCCGAGCCATGGGCCATGCTAAAGAACTACTGGACCAACTACAGTTCTTTCACATAGTTGCATCCCTTTCTTTTATTTAAAGACGAGAACAGAAAGATAAAAGTGAGAAAATTCTGCATAGAATTAATATACTAAGTTTTGGTCCACTAAACTAATAAAAAATAGTCAGGTGCATTATTGGAAGTGGGATTAACTAAAAAAAATAATTATTATATGCACATGGCTATCTTTTTATTGGCTTAGCTGACTAATTTTTTTAGACTGAATCTATGTAAGAATTTTCTAATGCAAAGGTCACTGAAGATGAATAACGTTGTTTATACAACTTTCATTAATAAATTGTGTACAAATTGTTGAAGTAATTGCATTTGAGTTCAAGTAATCCTATTTAAACTTTTTTTCTCAAATGCAGTCACATAAACAATTTGTGTACAGTTTATAAATGAAATTTATGTAAATAACATTATTTATGGATAATATCTAACAAGATGATAAAAGGGCTTAATTCTCTCGACTTCTTTCGCTTTCTCCCTCTTTTGTGAGTTGTTGTGTTATATGCTGACTGTAGTTATACATTTCCCCTTGACTGTAGTTATATATATATATATTGTATATAAATGGAATATGGTGTGCTTTTGTACCTATATAACAAGTTGGATATTGTAGGAAAAGCCACTTGATCTTATATATATAGTCACCTCTACTTTAGTATCTTTTCTTAATGCCTTATGTATATCTACTATGTTCTGCTAAAAATGCGATGATCAACAACCAAACTGGATAGTTAATTATTTTCTGATACTTTCAGAGAAGAATTAATAATATTTTAGATCAGAATAATGCCTTAGAATAATAGCAGAGAAAAATATTAAATCTTTTAAGATGCTATATAAGTACTTGAATGAAATTAACTCTATTTTTTATTGACATAAGAAGAAAATGATTTAGATAAAAGATGAATAGAGAACAGAAGGACTAGGAAAATATTAAGTTTCTGTAAAGATTGATGCTGCTGTTCATAATATTGAAACACAAATAATTAAAAACAAACAAAAGAGAAAAGAGAAAACATATAAATTAAAGATTTTAGTTTTTTAATTAATTATTTTTAATACTTGAGTTTCAAAACAATGTCTCATAATTAGTTATAATATTCATTATCTTTCTGATGCTTCAGATAATTTTAAAACAGTACTTCACAATATATAACACAAAAAAAGAACTTAAACTCATAAAATACTATTTTAAAATACAATGCTTCCTACTGAATGGAACTAAATCTTTTTGTTTTGTCTAAAACACTTAAATTGTTTTCATTATCTTTGATTCTTTAAGTAACCATATTGTAGAAAGCATTAACAATACACCAATATTCAAGATAATAAGACATGAAATCACATAAGTGACATTTACCAAATATGTATTATTTTTATATGGATTATAATCAAATTCTTAGTCATGTTTTGGTATCAGAACCTCTATATATGATTAAGTAATCATGAGTTTGATTATTACTGTTCTCATTCTTTATAATTAAATTGTTCATGCTTATGTCTAAAAATGACTTTTACATGAAGAATCGTATTAAAGATTATATAATAAAATTATTCATGAGCTTAATTTCACCAGTTTAAACTTTTGGTTTGAAATTATTCTTCACATAACATATTACAAGAATCTCACTCTTTGAAATATGCAGAAACTAAGAAACTACTGATAATCACACCTTGAAATCCATCCGCTCTGGTGAATACAAAATGATGTCAGACACTTCTGGAAGTCTAAAGCTCACCTTTTTCTTTTCTTTCCCACTTTGGCTTCGCCTCAATGAATAAAACCCTGTTTCTTCTCCATCGTCAACTTTCTCACCTTTCATCAGAAGTCTCTCCAAACACAAACTGTACTCCCTTAACCCTGAGAAATACCCACTTTGATCTATAGTTACTGAGGAATAATCCCCACTATTCAAAAGCTTCTCCAAAGAAGCAGTACTGTATTCCCCAGACTCAGAAACATAGCCACTTCCTCTATCCTTTTCCACAATTAGTGATTTTGTAAACCACTCCTCTAATGTCAGGTCCTTCACCATTTTTTTCTTCTTCTTTCTCCCTAAGCATTTTGGCTTCACGTTTTCCAGAATCCATGCTATTAAACTGGCTTTTTTATGGCCAGAGTTTTCCTTGGGTAATCTTTCTGGACTAAAATGAGGCTCAGAAGAACAGAAGGATAAGTTAATTCTCATTTTGTATACTTTCTTACATCATCCAGAAATTTAAGAAAGGGAAGGATGAAAAGTGTGGCATATGAAGTTGTGTTAAGAACTATATAGGAAACCTTAGACGTATTCTCCAAGAGGTAATTAATTAAGAACATTAGATTCTATATATGTTCTATTCCTTTGTTTACATCAACCTGCAACCAAGGACCATAATGGAGTGAACGAAACGTTAATTTCTGTCCTAAAGATAAGGCTGCTCAGCTATTAAAGAAACATTATTAAAAGTAGGAGTAAAATACTCAAATTCTAGTAAATTACCGTTATCTTTTATTTCGAAAATTACACGAATTTTTCTTATATTTAAAAATAGGCTACAATTTATTTATTTTTAAAATTATACTTAACAGAATCATTTATTAAAAAAAATTAAAAACCAGTCAAAGGACTAAATTTAGTAGTCAAATGCCCAAAACATTATTAATTAACAATATCTGAATTAATTCAAAGTTACTCTCAAATTTAAAAAATATGTATGACTTCACTTTTAACCTCTTCAAAAGTAACGTTTAAAGCTATATTATATACAATAAGCAATGATGTTTTAAGAATATGACTAATGAATCTAAGGTTTGGTTCACCTTTAATACCTCAGTTAACCATTTTAATAAGCATTAGTTTAAACTGACTAAGTAATAATGTGTTTTTAAAATATAAGAGAGGTTCTATTTTTATTAGTGAAAATATCCGTACATTTAATGTTAAATTGGGAAGAGGTCAAAATATTTTACACTAAAAATAAAATCTATTACAATTCTTTTTTCTATTAGTATAATACCATTAAATAAATATCATATTAAGATGAAGAGTCATTAAAGCATGTTTTATATAAAAAATGAAGACAATACTAATTAGCTTAACTTCCCTCTTAATTGCCAAAACAAGTCTTAGGATTTTGGGATTTTAGTTTGGCGGTGAAGACAATGATTCCTAGGCAAACACATTGTTGATTAGCAGAAGTACAGTTAACGTTTCTGCTCATAACTATTTGCCTTGGTTGCATCTATGAATCACTCCCACGAAAAGGTGTAAAAGGAACTAAGAAAGGCTTAAAACCAGTTAGTTATAACAAGTGATTTATTAGAGAATATAAAAGCTTTATAAAGATCATGATTATCCAAGTTGGTGATAGCATTCTAAACTGGTAGAGGACAAGACAAAAATGCAGAAGGACAAACAGTGTAACAAACGCCAAGACCTAGGACAAGGTAACTTCACAAGAAGTCACCAAATAAGGTCCCTTTCTGTGTCACTGCATCCCAATGAGCAGAGTTAGTTGCCTCTGGGCTATCTCTTTGGAACCCTCAAAAAGTCAGCATCATGCATAAATAAATTTGGTTTATAAAAAATAATTAAATTAATTATAAATATATATATAAATATTTCAATTATAAATTTGTAATTTATAAATTTTTTTTATAATAAACTTAGTCTACCTATTTTTTTTAGATTGTGTTTACTTAAGAATTTCTCCATTATGCATTATTGAAAGAGAGATTCTTAGGCACACTCAATCCATCAAAAATAAATAAACATAGTTAATTATGAATAAATAAGCAAACATGTTAGAGGCGGTTTCATTGGAAAAAAAACTTTATATAAAGCTAATCTACAAAAAAAATTAGTAAATCCAACTAATCATATGTATATACAAATATATATATATATATATATATATATATATACGATGGAGTCATTCGGGTAAAGTAAAGATTTGAGCTCCTAGAGCGGCAGTTAATAATTTAAATCATGTAATCTAAGCACAAATCTTCCCTTTGTTCTTTTGTTTGCGGTGACTTCTGTGTGTTTCCACTTATCTTTTTCTTCGAATATTAAATAAAGAGGAACTAGGGGAGCGACAATTTTAGAAGGAATCTTTTTAAACGAAAGAAAAGGTTAAGAATGCTGGGAGAAAATAGAGAGAGGCTAAAGGACAGAACAGAGGCAGCCTACTTGTGTCCCAGAAAGAGGTGGCTTTACTTGCACAAAAAACCTGTTATTGTAGGACTGGAAGGGTAAAAGGTCCGCATGCAAAAATAGAGGCCAAACAAAGTAACTACTTTATGACCCCAAGAAAGAGGATTGACTACGCTTCCCTGTGCGAGTTGCAGCAGCCAGCAGCTGTTTTGCACGTTTTCATGCCAAATACCAAATAAAGAGATTCAGGTCAACAATCTCAAAAGGTGGAGCCTACCCTACCCCTGAACATTATTCAGGAGTGGATTTTTAATTTTTTAAAATTTTAATTTAATTTTTTTAGTTTTTTTATAATTTTTATTTTAAAAAATAAGTTTAAAAAATTTTTAAAAAATTAAAAAAGTAAAAACTTTTTATAACACAATAATTAAAATATAATTAAAAAAAAGTAAAAAAAAATCTTTTATTTTTTTATTTTTATCAATTTTTTTTTAAACTTTAACTTATTTCTTAAAATAAAAATTATAAAAAAATAAAAAATAAAAAACCTACGTATAGAATACTCCTATAGAATCTCCCATCTCAAGATGCATATATCACTGAAAAAACTCAAAGGTCATTTCCATAGAATTACACGAAAGATTCAATCCCCTCAACAGATTTATTAGAACTTCTATGACAAGAGAACAGAAATGCGAAGCCAAACAAGTAATTAAAGCAGAACAAGTTATGAAGAAGCTACAAAAGTTGGGTTGATTCTGGTTTAAGAGTGGAATGTTATGGGTCTGTTGGTATAAAGAATTTGACAAGATGATTGAGCTTTTTGAGGGCGTCGGATCCTGTTACTTCATGGCCGTGAGACGGTGCGCTGTTTATCGCTCTAACCCTATGGACAACCCATCGTAACAGGATCCCATCCTGGATCTGAGTCCTTTTTGAGGTTTCATTGGTATCATTAGGATAGTGTTTGATTGATTCATGCTAAAGTATTTTTAGACCCAAACGTTGAACGGCTGTCAAAATGTGTTTCCTGTCTTCAAGGCATCAGCCTTTACACGAGTCCCAGCTACTCACATTATCATAAAAATTGCTAAGAGTCAACAGAACCGTGGTTCCTCTTATGCAAGTTGCCAAAAACATGATCGCTTACCTCAGGCTCAACCACACTCCTTGCACAAAAGGAAACTTCTTAAAATGAAAGGAAATTTTTTTCATGCTAGAAAAATTCACTGCTTTTATTCAATAGGTGAACCCTCTTTTAATGCACCAAAAAATAAAAAGATTTAAATTGTTCCAGACAGGCATAATTGAATATATCTTTAAAATTCATCAAGCAGACATATATCTATTAATAATATCTCATACAATTCCATTGACATACAATGGATCTCTAACTTCAAGCCAAATGAGATAGGGCACACTCTTGAGGTAAATTTCATTATTTCCATTCAAGTCGTATTCAATACTTTTTGCATAATCGATAAATATTTACAAAACAAGACATGCAAATTTATCAGATTTAGAAAAATCTCACTGACCAGCTGAAGGATTTGTCAGCAACTCAAGTGATTTCCTCAAGTGGTCTACTGCAGTTGACACATCATCAAATGCCAGTGCCCCAACAGCAAATCTTGCAGCCTTGTGTGCCTCTGCTATTTTTTCAGGTGGTGGTTGGTAGTTACTGTCATATTGGTAAGTCTGAGAAGTTGAGTTAGGTTCCAAGACAGTTCCATTTCTGCTGCTGGGATTGTGTTGGGCTCTCGGTGAATTGTTTGTAGTCAGAGGAGCTGACTGGGAAGAATATGAAGCATCAGACCCTTGATAGTAAGTATAGTTTGATGGGACTGAAGGTAGGCTGCTTTCTGTAAAACTTGGATAAGACTGGAAAAGGGGATAAGAATGAGAAGGGGGGGTTTCATGAGAAGGGTAATTAGTAGCTAAATGCTGTGAGTACTGCTGATAATCGTAGGTCTGAGAATAAAGACTTTCTGAGCTAGCTGGTGGAGGTGGATTATAATCTTGGGAAGGTGGAGGAGGATGATAATCTTGGGAAGGGTAACCTGCAGAAGGGTGAGGAGGAGATGATGGAGAAATATTGGAAGATTGATGATTATTATTTACTCTATCATGGAACTGCATAGATGGTACAATGGTTGTAGAGTGCTGGTCGTTAACATTATCATGGAATTTTGGTGCTGGAGGAATGCTTGGCGAATGCTGGTAGTTAATATTATCATTATAATTATGGGTTAGATAAGAATCTGGTCCAGTAGAGGTAACTGTAGTTTCAGTAGTCCCATGGTCCTGCAAGAATAAGCATGGCTGAAGGTTACTTATTTATATTTATTTATTTTATCTATGTATGTTTCACTTACTAATATCCAATACGCATTAGACATTACTGTTTTTAGAATAAACCTTTCATTAACTTAGAAAATCAAGCAACTATCTAGTGATACCATAAACAAACTCTAAATGATTTCATAATTTAATTCAAACAATTTCCTGAAGAATTGCAGAAATATAGAATGCAATTTCCATTAGAAATCAACCTTGTTAAACTGCAGGAAAATTTTCATTTCTGATTTTACAGTTTTATGACATATAGTCAATCTACATTTTCCCTCCTACTATTTTACTTGACAATGTCAGCCTTTTTTCTTGAATTTGTTGCATTTCCATGCAACATACTGTCATTTGCATGTATATTCACTTAAATGAAATAGGATGCCACATGTAGAAGAGGAACTTTGATTTTATATTCTAACAAAGTTGTTGCTCTAAAAGAACTAGCCCCTGCCACCAAAGGCCTCCTGCTTTTTGTTAGTTTTTATGCTATCTTATGTTATTCATTTCACCTTTGGATGGCATTGATAAACCCCACTCACAGTAACAATGAAGAAACTACCAGAATAATATTAAACAACAATAATGCTGAATGAAAAACAGCTGCTGATAGTATTAAGATAGAAAAACGGATCCAGAAGTGTGGTGAGGGTTCGAGAGCTCACCCCTCTCCCCAAAACAAAACCAAATCAACCCTAAAAACAACAAAGGACTCGGCTGCCCTACAAAAGGTAGAACATGCCCACAAAACATCAAACTACCATTAAACGACACAGCAATAATAAACCCAAGCAAAAACGACACACCCAAGGGAACACATTAAGTAGACCCATTTACTTCCCTTTGCACTTGCTGCTTCTTATGTCTAGCATATGTGACCCGAGGTCTATCAGGCATTAAACTTTGTGAGATTTATTTAGTTCAGTACCCCTCTGATAATAATATATTTAGTTGCATTAAAAAAAATTATTGATTTAATTTCTCAAGACCTTTTTTTTTGTTCAGAAGTAATCAAATGGTTATGAAAAATTGTCTTTAGACACCAGAACATATATATATTCCCATCATGTATTTAAATCGCAGTTGCAATAGCTAAGGTAAAAAATGCGGAAAAATCCTGCCATTGTGAACCACAATTGCAGCCTGATGCAGTTTTGGAACCTGCTGCAGCTGCATCAGGTCATGCGGTTTGCTATTTAAAACCCCAATTCCCATTATTCTATCCAAACTAAGGACTAGACAGGGTTGAGTTTTGAATCATACATATCTATTACTTGGAGTACTTGATGGTATTGACAGATCCTCATCACCAGCAGGTGGACCAGCAATGGGCGTCCTTCCTTCTTTCAAAGCCTTCCTTATATCTGCTGCTTTCCAGGCTGCATATTTCTGTTTCTGCTCCAGCTGTAAAAGAAACTCACAATAGTGCCAACCATTAAATCTTATTGTAAGTTACATTTTGGTGGCAAATTATTGCCAAATAAGAAAGTCTTCTAAAGACCTTGTAAAGTACTTGAACCCTATTTTTTTTGGCTTATTTTGAAAATAAGTTACTTCTTTTCAAAAAATAATGCATTCTGATAAAAATATACCTGTTTGTTTGGACTTATAAAAAAAAGATAAATTAGTTAAAATGGAGAAAACCTCTTATAAGGAGAAGTTAAAAAGTGTAACTTCTCCTGATAAAGAGAAAAATAAGAAGAGAGAGAAACTTTCATCTCCAAACTTGTCCACCATTCTTCAAAAGCTCTTCTCAATTACTACATCCAGACACAAAACAACTTCTCCTTAAAAAAAAACCCTTCCTCCTGCAGGAGAAGGAGAAAAGGCATTTTCTAATAATCCCAAACAAACAGGCCCTTAGAGCATTGCAGAAAAGGAAGATTCAATGCATTAACTAGATACTCACGTCAGGCTGAAGTGCCCCAAATTGATTAGAAATCTCAAAGAAAATGCTAGCAGCATAAAATGTTCTTGCTGTATTCCTGCAAAAAGTCAGAATATATGTTAAAAATTAATTACAAGTATGTAAAGAGAGTGAATGACTATCTTGTTCATAAAGAAGTAACAAGTAACTAGCAAAAATTCTTTTAGGCCAAAAAAAAAAAGCAAAGGTAAGAAGACAAAGTAACACAAGGAGGAGGGGAAAGCCTAATTATTTCACCACAAGAATCAATAATTTAGGTGCTCTGCCCTCTTATGATTATATTGAGCATGGCATCAATCTCTACAGTTGTATTGCATGACATTCAGCATGACATCAATCCCCCGTGTTTATATCGGTGGACTGGTCGTTACTGGTTACCCAAAAATAGCTATAAATAAGATCAATCTTGCATTGAGACTGCCTCACTAAAGACTTCTCTGAATGAAGTTTGGAGCTCCCAAGCCTCCAAAATCTTCTCCCATAAAAAAGAAAAAAAAAAAAAAAAAAAAAAAAAAAAAAAAAAAAAGATGATAATTACATGTTTTTCATCTCTACAGAAATAAGAACTAGTAAGAAGTCCTCCATTAATGCACATCATATTTTGCCATTCAACATATGTATGTTAACATACAGCATAAATAACAAACACATTTAAAGTATCCACTCAAGAATTGTGATTTCTTCAAGGCCTCAACAAAAAATTGTGCTTGAAGAAATTCAAGGTGATGGGACAGTGGTAGCAGATAAGCTTAAATTCATAGTTATTGTATGCATATTAAAATGATGGTTATATGAATAAAAAACGATAAACATACAAATCTGCTCGTCCAGCATGATCTTGCTTGTCTGCCTTCCCAAAAGCATTTAAGGCAAATCCCTCAAGATATAAATTATCTTCAGGCCCCAACTTGATTGACTTTTTATCCTGTATGGATAAAAAAAGAAGGTACATTTCAGAATAAAGTTAAGGATTGATTATTAACAAGATGAACTATCGATTGAGTAAATAAACATTGTAGAAACATAATCAGTAAAATATAAGAGGCTGACATATAACTTGCAACATATTACATATGCAAAAAAGCTCCTCTGTTGGGGGGGGGGGGGGGGGGGGGGGGGGGGGGGGGGGGGGGGGGGGGGGGGGGGGGGGGGGCGGGG
>JASKGM010000011.1:6485965-6499059 GCA_034509205.1 Ceratonia siliqua | reverse complement strand
CTCTATCCCCCCCCCCCCCCCCAACCCACCCACTGACATGGCAACATTGAGAAGCATAAGCTTTTCAACATCAATTAAAAATTATTCAGATACTAGACTTTAAATATAAGAGATTTGCTTCTTCTTTTATTATATTTTTCAATGTTACAATATAGATTCATAAACAAGGTTTTGGACCCACAATCTCAAGTGGAAAAAATTGTAAGATGACACAGAATTCCAGAACTTCAGAAGAACTAGTAAGATTAGAAATTCAAGGACTACTGAGCATATAATAAGTAACAACGTATTGAAAATATGTTCATCAGAAGCTTATACTTTCAAAACCTGCATAGTAGAACTATCATAATTCAAACTGGTAAGAACTGTTACAATACAACCTACATACATGATTTTTTTTTTACTTAATATTTTTTCAATACAGAGGATCAACAAAAAGAGAGACAAAATGCTCTTTCAAGATCTGTAAGTCATCAGGAACAGGGAGTCATCAACTTTATGATACACAGAACAGGAAACCATAATAAGGGCATTAGTGGTAGCAGGGACATAGGTTACAGGTGAAAGCTGCAAGGTGGATCACAGCAAATAGTCATTAGGATTAAAGGAAATAATCACACGAAGAATCAGTATGTAGGCGTAAACTGGGGACACATGAACATTTGTGTTACTTCAAGTCTCCGTTATTTAGAACTCAAATAAACATAAAACTCCTGGCACAAATTCCATCTTCGGTATCATGCTCTCCAAATTAGAGAAACAAAATCAAAATATGAAAAACAGATATACGTATTCCCCATTTTCTCAGCAACCAAAGAGTACGAGATTGTGAAACAATTATTTACAAAAATTTTATCTTGCAAACATATAAAGCGATGAAAAGTTGATCCAAATGATGGAAAAGTACCCTAACTGCCACAGCACCTTTTCAAGCTGGTTCATGAGTGAAACAAGTAGAGCATTTGTGGTCTTGGTGCGCTCATTCTGAGGAATCTTCAATCCCCGTTCCATGGCATATAATCGACCTTAATTTACCAACAAAACAAATAAAGTTAGGGTATTAATCCTAGCCAACTCGGGTCAGTGAAAAAAAAAAAACAACAACAACTAGAATTGATAAGCAAGAAATTTGAGAAGACACGAAGAAACAACCAACTATAGCTAGCCATCTACAAAAACTCAAACATAAGGAAAAAAAAAATAACATAAGAGCCACAGAGAGATATTTACAGTAATAAGCAACGAGAGGTTCGTGCTTTTGCAACTCGTCGGCACGTTGAAGGTAAGGTAAGAGGAGCTTTGCGGGCTCGTTCTCGCTTCCCATCTCTGATTTTCTCTTTTCCGGTGAATGAAGGAAGAGAGAGAGAGAGAGAGAGAGAGAGAGAGAGTTGGAGGAGACGGTGAGTCTCTTTCGAAGAATGAGAACAAGGAGCGACGTCGTTTATTCGGAGGTTGCGTGCGCTTCTGCTCTTGCGACGATTATAAACGTGCATGCGTTTTTTATTTTATTTTATTTATATGAATAGTTATTAACTTATTTTTTAGTTAATAATTTTTTTATTGGAGTTGATAGTTATTATTAATTTTTTTATCTATATTATTTATAAAGACATATAATAATATAGATACAGATAAATAAAACAAAAAAAAGTATGATAAATCATATATTAAAAAAATGTTGTAGGCAAACATAAAGAAATTATATTATATAAAAATATGAAAGAATTGAATTTTAGTATTATATCATTGTTGAGGTTGCACTTCAATTGAAATTATAATTTTCGGCTGCAATTTAGTGAGATTTGTATATATACAATTGAAGGGGAATTCGTATGTGCACTGCCATAGAAAGCAGTAACCATAATTTTCATATTATTCAAACCATTTGATAAAATTATACTTGTAATTTTTTCTTAATATAAATTAAGTAACCTTTTTTATTCGAATCCTCTCAAGGAAGATAATATTTGAATCCATATTTTAACAAAACATTTTTTAGATAAGTTAATAGATAAAGTTTAATTATGAAAATTCTAAAAAAGGTATCTAGGTTTTTTTTATTCTAATTAAAGTATAAATCCACAATCCTCAATCTTTTCACTCTCATGATAAGTTATCTAGGTTTGTTATAAAAAAAAAAGAAATTTGTCTCCCATTTGGTGACACTAAACATATAAGCTTCTACCCAAGTGCCTTCATCCACATTAAACAAACAAAGGTGATTAAAGAGAAATGTTATTTCACCTTTTAAGGCTCATTCTCTTTTCCATTAAATTCTTAAATACTCAAATTTGAACTCATTTATTCAATTTTTTTAAAGGGAGATTCTACCCTAGGGGTTTCCTTTTTTTTTATTTTTTTATTTTAGTTTTATTTTATAATTTTTATTATAAGAAATAATTTTAAAAAACTTTTAAAAAATAAATCAAAAAGAATTTTAACTTTTAAAAAATAAATCAAAAAGAATTTTTTTTTTACTTTTTTACTTTGCTTTTTTATTTGTTTAAGATTATTTTTGTTATAAAATCTTTTTTAATCTTTTTAACTTATTTCTTAAAATAAAAATTATAAAAATTAAAAAACTAACAATTTTAATTTTAAAAATTAAAAATTAAATTACCCATGTCGTTTAATTAAGTGTTAAAATTAATAATTTTAATTTACATGAACTAATTATGTAATTAAAAAAAACTTGATAAAAATAAAAATTAATAAATTTATTAGGTAAAATAACATAAATATCCTAAAAATAAATTATATAAAATATTTAATTAACTTTTTATTTTTACTCATAAAAATAAATGTTAATTAAATATTATCTTCATTTATTTTTAATATATTTGTGTCATTTTACATAATAAAGTTATTACTTTTTATTTTTATTAATTTTTTTAATTACATAACTAGTTTATGTGAATTAAAACTATTAATTTTAATACTTAATTAAATGGTGGAGATAATTTAACTAAATTATAATAATTAAAAATATAATATATTATAATTAATATATTAATAAGAAAATTATAATAACAATTAAATATTTAAATGAAAAAGTATAAAATTTTCTTTTTTTTTCTATAATTATCTTCAAAAGGATTACAACTTGCAAATCTTCATTTAATTACTTGTCAAACTCAAAGTCAAGCCTATGAAGCCATTCTCCAAAGTTTACTAAAATTATGTTTTAGCCTTTTAGAATTGTGATAATTGGTAGTCTTTCAATAAAAAAAAATTAAAAAGTTGTAGTTTCTGGATTTAAATTTTGAATTTCTTTATGCTACCTCCTAATTATAAATCATGATAGTTAATTTATAAATAATAATTCTTATAATTTATATATTACATATTGTACTTAGACATTCAATCTAGACCCATTTTTCGGTCTCCGTATTCAAATTCAATGAGTAAATTTTACGCGTACGAATAAAATAAACATTCCTACTTTTAATGTCTCAAATTATTATGTTATAACTATATGTGTACAAAATCGATTAGACCGAACAAAGCCCAGCCAAACCAATCGAATAAAAAAGCTTTTGTTTGATTTTTCATATTTAAAAGCTGGGCGGTTCGGTCGGATTGGCGAAAAATCCCAACTGAGCCACACTGAACCGTTGGTCCAAAATCTCATATTTTATATATTACATATTGTACTTAATAAACTATATACTTTATACACCTTGCCCAGCCCATCTTCTAGACTAGTAGCCTTTAGTCCATTCTTATTTGACTATTTCCCCAATTTGGCAATCCCTAACACAAGGCCCATTTCCCCATTCTTCCCTCCCTCTCTCAAGCTTCAGGGCCACGTCTCAATCTCTGTTATACAATTCTGCCGGTTGCTGCCGTGCTGGACTCTGGGTGTGGACGTGTAGAGAAGCTGGGAGTTAGTTTGTGAGAAAGATGAAAAGATGATTGGAAATTTTAAAATGGCTAATTCCCTCAGCATGAACCAAATCAATGGGTTCAAAATTTAAATTTATTGGTTCGAATAATAATTTATATATTATTTATTTTTATATCTCATCTCACATATATTATTTTATTATTATTTATTAATATATATTATTTTATTATTTTATATATCAATTTTTAAAAATAAATTTTAAATAATATATAAAAAATAATATATAAATATTATTACACAATTGGTTCAATTGGCTTGGTACCCCAAAACCACTATAAACCCTTTCTTTTAATTATTGAATATTTATATTTACAAGTGTGCATGAATATGAGGGGTAAGGATTTAGTCATGTTATTTTAACAATATAATCGATCATTTTGAACAAATTATGATTGTTTATGTGCATATGTCTATTACAATCTTTTCAAAAAAAAAGAAGCATTTAAAAAAATATAAAAATTATGTGTGATTATAAACAACTATAATTTAACGTACCCTATTATCAAAAGTAGAGCTTCTTGACAGTATAGGGGAATGACAGTCCCTTAAAAACATTTTTTTTTATGTAATTTGCTTTCAAAAAAAAAATGTTATGTTTTATTCCTCTAAAAATAAAAGTTTATATGTAAATGACTTTTTAAACAAATTTTACCTCCCAAAACATTTTCTTTAAAATCCGCAAGCAACACGACAGGATAGGACTCACATACAAAGGGCCTTTGTTTCACAATCAAGAAGAAAGAGTTGGAGAGCACCTCAACTTGATGCATTTAATAATTTACCTGCAAGTTGTACTATAATTTAATACACTCCTCTATTATTATTTTATTATTTATTATTTTATAATATATCAATATATAAAAATAAAAATAAAATATAAAAATAATATAATATCATTACTCGTACTCACTGCAACTGTCACAAACTCAAAAATGTTAATTAGTTGAAGTGTGACCACCATAGTCAAAAACAAAAAGTTTAAATGTCCAATTAAGCACAGAATCTTCTCTTTTCGCCCCACTATGTGAGGGAATTAATCACTGACTTGTAAAATACATGAACACGAAGAAATCAGCAGGACAATTATGATTGAAAAAGGTATGATATCAGAAGCATAAGCAACTAGGAAAGAGGATAAGTTTAGGATTGGGGAGGGATCTTCACAGGTGCCAATAGATCCTTCGTCGATTACACTTCCTCGTTATTTGACTATTTTCCTGTGATGGAAGGTGACTTCACTTCTTTACTAGTGTGTGTATATTAAAGGTTTGGAGATCCTTAGAAAGATTTCAGGAGGAAAAAATGTTTAATACTGTTAAGAATATGATATTACTTTCATTGAATTTGTACCAGATAATATCTTTTTAATAAAAAATACCATGTGACACAGATTTTTTTGACCACATAAGCATGACTATTACATCTCAATCCATGTTGAAACAAGGAGACAGAAGTACGATTTAGAAAGGGAAGACTACACCGCATATCCCACCTTTTTCCTATAAAGCTTGAATAGGTGAAGCGACATGTATTGAGAAAACCTCCAAATGGCAAATACAACATACACAACAGTTTCTTTCCAATTTACTTCTCACTGTCAGATTATATTCCTACAGCAGTAACTAGTAATATGACAATGCTACAAAGATGAAACTATAGGGTTGAATGAAAAAACGGATCTCATTATTAGGGTGAAGCTGGGACCGGATCAGTACCGGAAACATGGGAAGCTGCGTCTTCTTTTGATATGGCTACATAATTCACAGGAGCAACTGGTATAGTAGTATCTCTTCTTCCATCTTTCGTGATGGACTTGGATCCATTTTGATGGGCGTTGAGAGAGAGCCGTCGGTTAGGAGTACCATTGGCTCCTCCATTAGCACGAGGGCCCACTACCTTCTTGTTGCCAACTGGCCGAGCCGGGCTGGGTCTCGAACCAAAGATGGCTTCCTGTTCTGTGTTTTGCAGCTCGTGATACTTCTTCTGGTCCTACAGAGTGCAAAGAGTATTTAACAAACATAAGGTCAAACTGAAACAGACCAAGCTGACAGCTCATTTCGTATCGTGGAAATTTACCCTCATCCTACGCTTTTCCTCTTCCCGTTCATGCCTGAGCATAGCATATTCATCTAACATGGCAAGAAGAGGAACACCATCATATGTGAATGAAATGCCATGATCTTCTTCCCATGCACGAGTTTTGGCAACCAATGTGTCAACCAAAGCTGCAATTTTTCACCAAAGAAAAAAAAAAGTAATTATTCCAGGCTAATATGAATGCCAAGGGGCACATACGACAATATACACTACTATTTTGTCAGAAAAGCACATATTACGTTTATTGATTTCCATCCGCCACAGAATTCAATTTTTAAGTTTCCATAAAATGGGAGTTAATGCAATATCCCCAGTTCTCAACTCAAGACAATACAACGACGTCAACCTGCTTTGTATCAGTTTCACCAACTAATACTGATGATAATCCATTCAAGACTTGTAAAACAGTATAAAACTTTCATTTAAATATAAATAATACATACACATGAAAATGAGCAGTTATATTCCATCCTTAATCTGAAATATAAATAATAATAATGATAATGATAATTATAAATATAGTTTTTTTGCAGGCTGTTCTCATCCAACGAATACCTGGAATTTTGTTGACCAATATCCGAGCTTTCTCTGCACGTTTGAGGTTTAAGTGTGCACCTCTGCTTGCATTATACCTGTTTTCATCCTGTTTTTACAAAGTAGTGTCAGAAGGTAAAATAACCATCCAAAAGAGGAATATTATGTAACCATTTTATATAATGATCATAACTTGCCATCAAACAAGGCAACAGGGTAAGACACATTTGAATTATGTTATCGAATAGGAAATCACTTAAACTGACCAAAGACCACTTGTTCAATATAGAATAATCTAAAACCATAAGTAAATATATTTTCAAACCAAAAAATGTTATATTAAGGATCTCTACACTTGTCAATCAGTATATGCAAAATAGAATCCATAAGAATATATGGTCTATTTCCACCTAGAATAGGTGTCCTAAAAATTTGGCTGATAGGAACAGAAACAGAACTGTGTCACTCAAGTAGTATCAGCATGTCTCATGATGAAATTTATATGTCATAGTGATATTCATTATTGTACTGGCTATAATATTTGCCAAAGTTCTTACCAGAGTGATATCAGGTAAAAGGATTAGAAATTCTGTTAGCGTGATCTAAAATGTCCAGATCAGAATAGTACTACTTCACCTCTCCCACCAAAGCCATACCCACCCAACCACATAGACACACAGATAGAATGAATAAGGGAATCATAAATACCCGATTATAGTCTTCAAGCCAACTCTCTTCTTCACATGCTGACATCCATTTCTCAACCTTATCCAATATTTCTTTTCGGCTTAAAGCTTCTTCTTTCGCTTTTGCTATCTGATTGTCCATGTCAGCCAGTAATTCAGCTGGTTCATTATTTCCAGAATCAATCAGTGCCATGATATTCTCTCGAGCAGCTTCTGGATCTATTTCTATATGAGCACGGGCAAATATCTCCTCAAGTTCTGCTTGCTTCTTGAAAGCAATTTCTTTCATCCTGCTGGATTTCAGCTGATCAAGCCTTTCAACTTCCACTTCAGCCTACACAACATAGAAAAAGGAAACAACTTATCTGTTAAGATTATTTTTATAGTCCGAATCTGCAAACTTCATCAGGTCATATGTACCTGCTCAATCAGATCCAGAGCAAGGGCCCCAGGAACAGTAACTTCATCTACAGTAGCTGACATATTACAGGTAACATGGTCAAATAGTCTCCTTTCTTCTAGAGGGGTATCCATTAAATTCCACAGATCAATTAACTGAGAAGCTAATTCTTGGAGCTGCAAGGGAGATAAAGGTCAAAGTCAAAAGTTTATATTGAAGATTGTCAAGCAGCATTAATTACATCATGTTTGTAGGAAATCACTTCTGGGGCACCTAACTTAGAAGTTATGGTAACTCTCTAAAAGCATACACGATATTTTTACATGTGCAAAAACAAAAACCACGGTTCTCCATAATTAGTAATTTCTGAATTATGCACACCTAGCAACCATAGTAGAAGTAATAAATCATGAATTAAGGTGGTCAAATATACAGAACCAACATACACGAATCCAAATTATTTACCTTGTGAAGTCTCTGCTTTTTATCTTCTTTCAGTGTTAAGACTGTCTTAGCCAGCCTAGCTAGGGTGTTATTGCTTATGCTTTTGGATTGAACACCAGTAGAATCATTTAAGCTTGGATGAACTTCAGTTACAGTGCTGAAGAAGTCCATCCCAAGGACGGCACAAAGATCATGCACAGTACTCACGAATTCAAGAACCTTGTGCAATCTCTCACTCTGCCAGATAAGCCACTCAACATGATGTTAAGTAAATCAACTTGAGTTATCAAAATTGTGACTAAGTGATATATTATTGGAAAGTATAGCAGAATTACCTTTTCCTTTTGAAGTTCTTGGAGTTGAGATTGATATTCATCTAACTTCTTCAGGGACAGGTCAGACTCATCAACTGCAGGTGAAGCTGTTTGATCGCTAAGGCTGAAATTCCCAGCTATCTCTCCACATATTTTTTGGATCTGTGACTGTACATCAGAAAACTCCTTTATTCTCTCCTCCTTTTGCCGCCATAACTGTTCAAGTATTGGTGCTATAGCTGCAAGCTGTTCCTTGATGGTTCCAGAAGTGTTTTCAGGCTGTGAAAGAACCAAAAATATGCATAGGAAATTAGTTTGCAACTTTTCATTGTATATCTAACCTTCACTATTTAAGTGCATTGTAAAGCTATAATTTCACTTGTTGCAAAATGTCAAGGATATATTTAAGTAGTTACTAACAATTCCAGCAAAGCTTTTTTCTCCAAGAGCTGATTGAAGACTAGAAAGCTCGAGGTTAGCATCAGACAAGGCTTGAAGTAACTGTGCCCTAGACTTTGCAGCCTGCTCAACCTTTCTCTTGTACACATCCAAGCACTCCTGCTCTAATTGAAGAAGCATCTTGTCTCGTTCCTCGTCACTCTCACCAACCTCATCCCATATTTCCTACAGCAAATAAAGATAACATTACCATTCTGTTACTCTGTAGACCATGCACATCTGCAGCAACGCAAATGAAAAGCTGAATAAAGTTACCTGCAGTTTCTTTAACAAGGAACCACAGGTGGTTTCTCCTAGAAGAGGATTTTGTGCATCTGTCACCGCCATTGAAGTTCCAGCACAAACCAACCTGCACTATAAAGAGATCATATGACATTTCTTCTGTTTACTCCAGAGAGAAATATTTCTTCTTTGAAGAAAATTAATATATCTGACAGACCCACAAAAATGATTGGCACACAGGATAATTGAATCAGTCAAACAAATACAAGGAAAAAAAAAAAGATTTGATTATTGATTCTAGTGGCAGAAAACTAGCAGTCTAGAGAATATAGGAAAGTATAATTGGGAATGAAGCCGGAAGCCCAAAATAGGACGGAAATACGAAATTAATTACTCATATTGATAAATGATAAGTGAACTCTAAATCCATTACAGGTAATATTCAACTTGTGTGCCCTGAACCACCCATCCCAATAGATGCAATGATGAGTCCAAAGGTTCTTCGGAAACTTAAGCCAAAAAAAGTAACTAATTTGATGAATTTCTAAAATTGCATAATGCTAAGCAAATCTCCAAGCAATCTTACAAATCCAGACTCCGTTCAGCTTAATAGTATAACTGAAAACACAGTGACAGTAGTTAATCAATCTCATTACGGAGATGATCACAACAAATTGAAATCATTTGACCAAACGAACGACCGCCAGATAAGTCAGTGCGACGGTAGCAAGCAAAACCAATTCTAAAGCTTGAAAATTTCACCGACTTTAGGACCCTCTCCAAAGTAAAAAAGAAAATGCTTCAAATGTAAAGCGAAGAAGGATAACATTCACGAAACTACTAGAAGGCTACAAGCACAAGGTCAATTCTTCGTTAGCAATAAATTAACCCAGTGACAGCTCACAAGTACCAAGAACAAGATTGCAGCCTCATAGGCAATCCTGAAGAACCTCACTGTCAAGATACAGTGAACTTCACAATCAATGACGACAGAAAATCTCAAAGAACCTCATCTTCACTACCACAGGCATAATGTATAATCAAGCACTAAGTTCAGCGCTTGCATTCACAGAGGAAGCGACTAGAACTTGTTTGAAAGAACTAGATCTCCGCGTATGGCAGATCAAGACCAGGATAACCAAACAAGTAAGTAGAATCTAGAGGAAGATCGCGGAGTAATGCAAGGCAGAGGAAGAGCTGCATTTCTTAGAGGGAAGAAGCAGAAAACCTGTTGGAGCAGAAAGAATACTTACCCAGATCGTCCTTTGAGGTTAGGGTTCTTGGGGTCTCTGTGGTTTCAGATCTAAGCAGCTGTTCTCGACCTCAATGTGTTTCTGTGAGTTCGTGAAAGAGAGAAGGAAAGAGAGAGAGTGAGGGTATAATAGAAGCTACAAAGTACAGAGCAAGAGATTATCACAGTGTGCAGGGAAAAATGGACGGAGGTGGGCCCCCTGAAGACTATTAATTTGATTGTTCGGTAATTCAATTCCTTTATTGCCTGCGCCTTCGCGAGTAATTACGGAAATGACACTGTTTGTGGTGTGGAGAGTGTCAGTGAGCATGTGTATCGAAGAAGAAAACAGAAAAAGCCAAATAGCGGTTGAAATTACTTGTTTCTCCCTGCGGCTTGTCATATGTATTTAAAACTCCCTATTTATAAATTTTATAAATTTATGTTATGGTAATTATTTATTTTATTTCTTTTCATTCAAAGTTTATAAGATCAAAATTTGTGAAAATAATATGTTTATCAAATTAAAAATATTTATCCGAAAAGGTTATGTTGATTATTTAATTTAAAAGCTTTGGAAATATTTACATAACTAAATTACAATATAATAATAATTATACTTTTCACTACATTGACCATACTTAGATTAGTTATTTGATTTTTAAATATAAATAATTCAATTTAAAAAGTTTGTTCGAATCTCAGCTCTCAATAAATAATTAAAAATAAAAAAATTTATTAAAATTTGAATATCATAAATAGAAAAAAATTTAAATTATTTTAGAATATTAAAAAATTTATTTTAAAAAGCTACTAGTCACACTTATATTTTATTATCTATTATTTTTATAATTAATTTTTAATATACAAATTTTCAACTAATTTATTGTGGCAAACTTTTTTTAATTTAAATAAATAGAATTTAAGTAAAATTTTGTTTTCTAAATAATTAGATACTATTTTTTGTAAAAAGTTTTATGTACATAAAAATATTATTTACATAACTTTTATTCATAAATTATATACAAAATATTAAAATGATAGTCATTTTAAACCTTTACACCTAATTTATATAGTTAAAATTTGTCCGAATGGAACATTAGCATTTTTCAGAGGTAATGGTGTAATTAAATGGAAGAAGAAAGGCAAATGGTGGTAAGGGGGAAAGCTTTTGATTAGAAATGGAATAAGGGGGGAAGGAAAGAAGGTGGTCTGGTCTGGTCTGGTCTGGTCTGGAGAGGGCTTGGGTGTGACGAGGAATCAAAGAATGAGTTATGACATCAATCACATGATGAATGGGAAGCCACCCATATTTTAGGCAAAAAGCTTCAACACAGATGTAGATTTTTATCCCTTTCTTCCACCATAATTTACTTTCTCCCTTTCTTGTGTAAGCTTTCGTCATTGGAAAATTATTACAATGCCAATGGGGCTTCTCCTATTCTCACATTTTTTATTTTTTTATTAATAATTATCTTTATATCATATATTTTTTATGAATTTTATAAAATATTTTTTTATTTTTTTAAAATTTTTTACTTAAAAACATAATTATAAAAATTATTATTAAATGAATAGTATAATAAGTGAAAATAATTTTAAATTTTTTTAAAAATATATGACATAAAAGATATTATATCAATATTAAAAAATTAAAAATTAAAAAATTTAAGAGTGAACCATAATGATTATATATATATGAAACATATCTAAAAAAAGATTAATTTTGAGTGAAAAATAAGAAAAACTAATAATTTTTTAAAATAAATTATTTTTTTTATAATTATACGATCATCTATTTTATTATAAAAATATATGAATCTCTTTTAAAAGTTAAAAAATGTTATAAATTAATTTAATTTTAATTTTAAATTTAGTTAAATAATTTATGTCTAAAATATTATTTGAGAACATTTAAAATTACATTATTAATTATAAAAAAATTTTAAAAAATTATTCAATTTATTTTTGTTTATTTTTTATATTAATATTATTAAGGGAGAATGAATAAATAAATTATTTAAGTTTTACAATCTTTTTTTTATAAGTAATATTTTAGACATATAAATCACGTAACTAAAGTTAAATTTAAAATTTAGTTAAGTTGTAATATTTTATTAACTTTCAAGTAGGGATGGATATAAAAATCACTTAAGGAAGGGTTGTATTGTGCGAGAAAATAAGAGCCAGAAAATTTTGGTAAGACTCCAAGAAAAAAATGATGGGCTTATATGAAAAATTAAAATAAAAGTATCTTATTTATCTACTTACTATTATTACTATTATTACTATCACAAATTAGCAAGCACAACATAATGGAGTTGTTTGAGCTACTTTATGAACAACAATGTCTCCTCACACGGAAGAGGTTGGAACTCAATCGTTGCATTACGAGCCCTAACTCATATGGGTGAGAGGTATCATTACTCTTAAGAATAGCTTAGGAAACGCCTTTTATAGCAGAGGAAATAGTCGAATAATTAAGAGATCTCTCATAAAATGAGAGAATAATTTATTATATTTTTAAATTAACAATTAACTATCTGATGTATTTATTCCAAAAATGATGTGAGGTGAATATTATATATTAGGGATAGCAACGAGGCGCGCACTGGGTGTAGTGACTTACTTCACTACCCTGCAAGGAACAACAGGATCTTTGATATTATTCTATTCATACACGAAAAAATTAGTAAAAAAATGTTCAAATTTGAAGTTAGTATTTGATGCAGAGCAAGTTGCCTTATCATTTCTAGATAGGCTGGATCATCAGAGGAAACCTAGGAGATGAGTACTTATA
>JASKGM010000011.1:6457763-6485865 GCA_034509205.1 Ceratonia siliqua | reverse complement strand
AAAGGAAGATGTTACTTACAACCACAAAAAATGAGATTGTATGATAATATCCACCTATAAAATTATATTTTATATTTTATTTTGAGCGGTCATTTGGACTTGGTTTGGTGGAGATTTTTTGAGCCTGTAATATTTTAAAAAAATATTTTTTATTTTATAAGAATAAAAAAATTTATTTAGGTAAATATTTTTATCAGTTATTTTTAAAAACTATTTTTTAAAATAATAATTAAAAAATAAAAATAAAAAATAATTTTTTGATGTTTTAACTTTTTTTATCCTCTGATTTTTATAAAACATAAAAAATAAATAATAAAAAATATTTTTATCTAAATAAATTTTTTATTTTTTTGTTTTATAAAATTATTTTTTATAATTATTCTTAAAAATTATAAAAATAATAAAACAAAAATTATTTTAAATAGTCCTTTAATTTTTCAAGTTGAAAAACAAAATAGCATTTTTTGTTTTCAAATTTAAATTGGTTCGGTTTGAATGGTTCGCCCAGTAGGTTTGTTCTACATCCTTTTTATCATATTTCTCGCATACGACAATTTCTTATTGTAGGTAATAAACATTCAAAGAGCAGTAATGTTAATACAGCACGTTCGGTGAATGCATAGATAATTTTCTCGTTCATATCCGATTTATAATTATAAATAATGCTTACTCATGCAGATGATTCACATTACACCATCGTTGCCACGTCCAGAGAAAAATCTGGATAAAGGAAAGAGCTCATGATTACCAAGGGTAGCTGACACTGATTTTAACTCCGTACAGCTCTGGACTTTGGGGATTGAGACTTGGAATAACTTCCTTCCCTATCCAAGAGTTAGTAACAAGTAAAAGTTGAATTCACTATCTATTAAACAAATCAATCTTCATGGACGAATTTGTCAAATTATAACGCATACATCAAATTATGACACAACTTCATACCCAACGTTATGTTTTTTGTTGGGAGTTATTTATCTCCATTTTTTATCCATGAATGAAATCAGCTATCTCTTTTGGCAAAAATAAAATTATGACACAATTTATAATTTATAATAAAAAGGAAGTTCTGGGATTAAAAGTTGAGTCTAAACACATTATCAATAAAATAACACCTACGATGTGCGTAAAGATCTTTTTCAAATCTAATAAAGCAAAATGTAAAAGGGCCATTTAATTCCTCTAAAACCACAAACATAAATTAGTCGAACAAGCTGAAGCCCATGTCATCATCGGACTCTTCCGCAGGCTCTTCCTTCTTTTCCTCCTCCTTGGCAGCAGCAGCTGGGGCGGAGCCAGAATCAGCAGCAGGTGCGGCAACGGCCGCAACAGCAAATTTACTAGGATCCTGTTGTTACAAGACAATAGTTAGTAACCTGAGGTTAGAAAGAAAGACATAATGGACCAATTTTGAGTGCCCGAGATCGTCTAAATATTAGAAGCAATACCTTGAGGTACTCCTTAACCTTCTCTGCCTGAGGGAAAGAATACTCAGTGGCAACTGAAACAGACAGGACATTCTTGTAGGCATTGACGAACATATGTGGTGCAGCTGCAAGGGTGGGGTATGAGATGGCCAACGAAAGGGAGGTCACCATGGAGACACCAGCTGCAAACTTCTCAATGAGGTCGTCCTCGGTCAGATCAAGCACCTCAGGGCTAAACACTGAACCATTGTCATACACTGACAGGACAACAAGTCCATAAGAGAAGGGCCTTATCCCAAGCTTAGCCAGCAAAGCAGCTTCAGAAGAGCCGACCTTGTCTCCCTTCTTAATGAGTTCCACAGGGGTAATAATTTCCACAGTACCCTTGTTAATTTTTGTGGGGATGTTGAGCACCTGATATGTGGAGGATAAATATAAACATAGTACTCTCAAGCTCAACAAGGAAATTCAAGTTCATCCAGACCATGATTGCAAACCTGGAAGAAAGACGTCTGAGAGGGGTCAAGCCCTGTGTTGCCTGGAGGAACAACAACATCTATTGGAGCAACCAAACCAACACGAGCAGGAGCCCCAACCTGTTCAGATTAAAGACACAACATGAAGAGAGAGTATTATATGCTGAAATTTTCCATAAAGCAAACTTAAGCATCACTAAAAATAGGATAATGCAATAAACAATTATACAAAACTCAATATTTACGGTTGCAGCATTCAATAAGTAGTACCAAAAAGTGAGATAACACAACAATGTTAGCAAACAAAACACAGCAGCACCGTGTTTATATGGTACACAGGGAAACTATGAATATCGGTATCATGTTTATATGGTACACATAGAAAGTATGAATGTAGAACATGAGTAGTAGTAACTTTACCTTGTACTTTGCTACCTCCTCGCTTACCTCCTTCAGGTCACCTTTTGTGAAAATCAACCCCACATTGCCCTGATTCGATGAGCAAATTATTTTCATACATCCTTCATAAAAAAGCAAAAAAGAGTAGAAACTAACAAAAGGCATGCTTACTCTAAATACTAGATTTGGCTATTAGGGTTCACTTCAAAACTCATTGGAACGAAGATAAAATCGAAGAAGCGAGTAGAATAATATCTAGAATTACTTTCTTGAAATAAAGGAATTGCTTCACAAATTTAAAGAAAAAACCATACAGAACAAGTTCATAGCTTTACGGCTCTGGATACTTCAAACCAAGAGTTGAAAGAAGATTACCAATCCAAAACCATTAATTATCTTATACAAGCTTAAATTCAGCCTAGTACTTATTAACTTACCACAAGAAGGGGGATAAGGTTAAGGAAGGCCGTGTTGCCAGTCTTCTCAGAGTGAATTCTGACAGAGCGCTTCATCATGGTATTCTTCCCCATGAGCACAATTGAGTCACCACGCAGACCCTGTCGGATGTTCTGAAGTTGGTTGGATCCGACGTTGTCAGCTGCCACGATCAGGATCTGGGTGTACTCCTCCAGAAGCTGGCAAAGCTTGGCATCGTAAGCGATCTTCTTGTCGGCCTTCGACAGTTTCCCCATTATTGTAGATGTTTGGATCTTCGAGTGTGAAAGCAAAATAAAGGAAGCTAAAAGAAAATGGAGCAAAATCGAGGGCCAAGACGAAGCTGAGGCTCAGTCAAGGCGGACAGCAGAACAGCACCGTCCCTTTAACCTCCTCTTTGTTGTTGAGATGGGGTAGAGTTTAGCTGAGTGTGGGGAAGGAAGCAGGGTAAGAAAAGGGAGGAGGAAGAAGCCGGACATAATATAATGGAAGAGAGAGGCAAATTAGGGTTTTTCTCAGACCTAGCCCAGACGGCGTAGATGTAATTCTTGATTAAATCGGACGGCAATGATAGTTTTAAGTTTTAGCGGGCTGGCATTGACACTAATGGGCCTAGTTACTGAGCTAGTTTATGAGACTGGACTGTCAATTTTGAAACCCTAATAAGCCCGACGTGCCTCATGCCGGTCTGTTGTTGGGAATGAGTTTGGTAATTGGTTAGTTTGATTAGTCCCAAATATTGATTAAAAAAAAAGAGATGTGCTCAAATTTACCCTAACGAGGTTTTATGTCACATTAATAGTGACATATTGTGATGTGATTTTGTTAATATTAAAATTTTGTTCCACTTGATATCAAATATGAATACTCACTTGCCATTGTTCTAAAAATATTTAAAATATTAGATAAAAAATAATTATGAAATATTATTTTTAAAATTTTTTATAAGTATCAAATAAAATTATCACAAATTAATACGCTACATTGTTACATCTAAAAATTTTGATGATTTAAATTTCTAACATTAAAATAATAAGAGGTTATTCCTACATAAACCAAAGTTGAAAGAAGTAACTTCTAATTTAACAAAAATGGAATGTAGTAAAACTATAGGGGGATGCTAAGCTACATCCCCCTACCATGCCTCCTTCCCATATCTCCCTCATTTCGGTAGTCTTAATTTGTTATGTTTTGTATTTTTTATCTCAATTTTTTTACTTTTTAACATTAATTAAGTATTTACTATGTCATATATTTTTTTAAAAATTTTTTAAAATATTTTTATATTTTTAAAAAATTTTTAAACTTATGAATGAATAGTGTCAAAAAATTATGGGTGAATAGTATAAAAAAGATATAAAATATTTTTTAAAATTTTTAAAAAGTTTTTAAAAATTTTTAAAAAAATACATAAGATAAAAAATATTTTACTAATTTTAAAAAGAAAAAAATTTAAAAAAAACCTAAAAAAAATGAAAAAAAAAGTTGGGGGGCGCGTAGCTTAGTCCCCCCAAAACTATAACTACAGCGGAACAGAATAACTCACCAAAATATTTGATGATAACTCAAATATTATGAAATGGTAAAATAATAAGTATTTATAACCAATTGTATAAAGTACCAAATTAGGATTATAATATTCTTAGACATAACATTTCTAACTAAGAAAAATAAACATGTTCTAATTGTTAGACGTTAGTTCCAATGGTTTCACTTAATAATTTTTAAAGGGTTTTAATGATCACTTCTCAAAAATACAATATTTAAATAAAATTGTGAAATACAACAAATGCTACAATAGCAGAGTGTATTATGAACAACAAGATAAATAGGAATAATCAAGAATGAAATATAGAAAGTTATCCAAGAAGAAAATAACAAAATAAAGATACTGCATTGACAATCTGTATCCATCAATAAATGGCAAAGCCAACAACGCATGAAGGTTGTTGTTGTCACTCTTTGTGCAAGCTAAATCAGAAAACATAATCATCGGGAAGCAACAAAGAAAGAAAAAAGAAGAGCTCCATTGGCCAAACATATTGGAAGTAGAAAAAGGAAGATTACTCTGATTGGTTTTGCATAGAAACAAGATTAACATGAATCAATAGACGCAAGAAAAAGAAAGAAGCCTACCCGCGTGTTGACGCTTATGTCGGGATGGGAGGTCGGTTCTGGGTTAGGTCGGTTTGGAAGTCTTCGATAAAAAACAAGTAAGAGACTTAAAGTCGAGGTACATGCTTTAAGTTAGATTTTATCTGAGTTAAAAGTGAAAAAATAATAAATATAGTCTTAAAAGTCACACCTAAGAGGATGATATATATAGGTTGTCTTTTGGTCCATATGCTAACATAGTTATTAGGCCCTCTAGTTGGACTTGTTGATTAGGTCACTACACTTACTATTAAAAAATAGGTCAGAATAAGGTTGACAAATCCGAGCCCAAAATAGAGGCAATTTTGTTGGGACACCTACGAAATCATATCTATAGAAGCCAAATGAAAGAACGTCTCTTTATAATATACGCACCTCCAACAATTATTTTTCTTAGAAGCTACAAAAATAGAGGAGTTGGCCACATTAGATTTCACGAAAAAAAATAGCAGAGAAATATATTCTATGAGCTTTCATCTTATAAAAATCTTTGTCTATCTAATTTTCTTTATGTTTTAGGGGTGAATACTTAAAAAAACTAGAGTATGCCTAAACTTGTATACATCAACTAGGTGGTGAGGGAGAAATAACATAAACATTGTTCGTGAGCGTAATTAAAACAAAATTATTTATAGTGAATGTGATTAAAACAAAATCATTTGTAGTAAGCAAAAAAACATTTTGTTATTTGTGAACGAGTAAAAATTAATGATGTAAATTATTGATTGATTAGTAAAAAATCTCTTAAAAGTCAAGAGAATTAAATGCAAATCTCATTCATTAGTGACCGATCTAGAATAAATTTATGTGCTTTGACCAGCTCTGTTTTGGAAGTTAACTAAAAACCTGTCACTTAAAAGTTTTCATGAAAAACATTTTTTTTAATCACTTAATCATTGCATACATAATCACACTACTATCACTTACTGGAAATAACTCCCATTGCATCATAAAACTCATTTTGTTTTTAAACATCAATTTTTGTAAAATACCAATTCACTCCTTCTTGGTACATTTAACTTTCATTAATTAATAACCATAATTTTCAAAAGAAACCGTAATAAAAAAAAATATTCTGCATCATTTCCCAGTGCACGAACTTGACTTTACCGAGTTTGAAAACTGATGCTTCAAGAGGAAAAAGTGAAGATGGTGAAAGTCATCCTCGATAGTCATGCACTTGACAAGGTAGCCGCGAAAAGAAGAATAGGAGCCCATATACTGATGATCAGGAATTGTCTTGATCTCATCAAAAAACAATTGCTGTATGGCAAGAACTTTGGACACACGAGAAGAGGATCAACGGTCTTTGGAAGGAGTTGCTGACAACACATGATGCTTAAAGGTAATTGTCTGGATCTCATAAAGAAACAATTGCGGTATGAGTCGTATGACAAGAACTTTGGGCACATGAGAACAGGACGAACAACCTGGACAAACAATTGCTAACATGTCAGCCTCAAAGGTTGCTTCATAAGCAAAAAAATCTTCTACATTGAAAACAACACTAATATTTATATCAAAAACAAGAATCAAGTAAATATGCATGTTAAGCAAGTTACAACATGGCCAATAGCTCTAGCATGCAACTTTTCAAAGAATTTTTAGGATATTGAAGTCATCCAATTACAATTTTAAGCCTTATGACGAAAATCAGTAGAAAGTTTATAGGTATCACTAATCAAAGTAAGCTTGTGTCTTAATGTCAGCTTAAGATTTATGATTGTAGTGAGCAAACAATTGTATTATGATTGACCAATTTCTCTTTCCTGAGAGTGGTGTTCCTGTGATGTGACAACAATTGTATTATGATTTTACTAAGAGGAGAAACGAATTTCTTGTCCTCAAACTATTCATTAACACACACCTAAATCCAAGAAAAAAGGGGTAAAAATTGCAAGAATTGCTCTCATGGATGACTATTATCTTATTTTTTGTTATAACATTGATGATCATAATATTAAGATGATGATAAGACAACGAGTCTTCATACTGCTAGGGCTCTGTGAAGTTTGAAGATGTAAAAAGCTTTTCTCTTTTGTGAACATTTCTTTCTTTGTATAGGACTGACAATCTGACATTTGTGCAGGAGTGGCCGCATTATTATTATATTTGTACTTTATTCCTTTAGAAAAAAACTGAAGATATGGGAGAGGATAGATATTGAGGAAGGACCGGATGAGCAGAAGAGGAAAGGTGCCTCCAGAAGGATTGCTTGTTATCATATTTGGCATATTTATGTTTGTTGTTTGGATAAGGTAAACTATTGGTTCCAGAGAAAGATTTTGCCATTGTGCTGTGAGCAAATTGAATATGATTGATCAAAGTACCACAACGAACCCCTCAACAAAACACAGCAACCTCATGATTCTGAAGCAGTATAGCACATAGAAAAACAGTATGATAATTGAAAACGTGTATTAGTCAGTTCACCTCGTACTTGGCAACCTCTTCGCTAAGCTCCTTCATGTCAGCTCTTGTGAAAATTAACCCCACGTTGCCCTGATTGAACGAACAAACTCCAAGATATAACCTTCACGAAGAAGAAACTAGAAAAATGCGTGCTTTTGCTCTAATATTAGCTAAGGCAAACACACAGAAACACTCTAATATTAGCATTCTCTTCAAAAATAAGTAAAATGACAAGAAGATTCTAGCAATCAGTACAACAGTAAATCAATTGCTTTCAAGAATCAACGCAATTGCCTCACGGTTTTAAATCAAGAACAATAAATTCAGGAGTTTATAGGTTCACGGCTCAAAGGTGAAAAGGAGAGTAGTAGCAGCGGATTACTTTTACAGTTTTACTTACCAAAAGAAGGGGAACAAGGCGGAGGAAGGCCTTGTTGCCAGTGGTGTCAGCATCCATCCTAATAGAGCGTCTCATCAGGGTATTCTTACCCATGACCATCACTGAGTCACCTTGCATACTCCTTCGGATGTTTTGAAGTTGATTGGATCCAACGTTGTCAGTTGCCACCACTAGTATCTGGCTGTACTCCTTCAGAAGCTGCCACAGCTTAGCATCGTAGGCGGCTTTCCAAGGTTTCACCGCCATGGATATCATATGTTGGGTCCCCTGGTTTCACCCAGAATATAAGGAGCCCTTGGTAGTTGGTATAAAGTGAAGGGATTGCGGCAGAATTGCCTCCTATGGGCCTAATTACTCAGCAGGCTTTTCGGATTGAATGGTCCACTGGGCTTCAAGTTCATTTGACAATGCATTTTTATGACTAAAAAGATCAAATGCATTGCATTTTCTTTTTTATTTTCTATAATAAAAATAAAAGCACTATTTGAAAATGAAATTGAATGCAAAATCCAATAATCCAATAAATCATCAATTAGCCATTAAGAGATTTGCTTTGTACCCAACTAAACTTCCACTAGTTTGGTAATGTTTATTTATTTTTAATTAAAGAATTTATAATGAATAAACATACCAATGATATTTTAATAGTTTTAGGATAATATGAGTTTATTTTAATATGTGAAAAACATTAAAAAGTCGTACATTATTTTTTCAAATATAAAAAAAATACTTTATATTTTTATAAAATTAAAATAAAATGTTATTATTCATTTTTTGGTTGTAATTTTTGTCATAATTCTCAAATAAACTTTTAGAAAGCTAATAAAAAAGGAAAAAAATATTGAAAGAAACACAATTGGAGTGCTGGGCCTGCTCATACCCGGTGAATGGCCAATGGAACGGCCACCGATGGGATCCGGTTGGTTGAGAGGGGTACCACATAGTCTTCTCCAAGAAGATCTTTGCCTTGGCTCCCGTTCTTTTCTGACGCCATCACCCCGCCATTGAAAACATACATACAAGTCTTCAATGGCCTCTGCCTACCGAGACCGCACGTCGGAGTTCCGATCTCTGTCTGAGACTCTGAAGAAGCTTGGGGGAGTCACACCACCTAATCAAGCTGAAAATGCCCCTTCTACATCGAAACAATCCACTCCCATATCCTATTCTAGATCCGAATTCAACAGGAAGGCCTCCCGAATCGGGTTGGGTATCCACGAAACCTCCCAGAAGATTGCAAGGCTTGCTCAATGTAAGCCTATCTCCTTTTTCACTTTAGTTTCATTTTATTGCGTATAAGGGGAAGGGCCGGAGTTGAAAGTTTGGGTTTTTGGTTTTTGTTGCCCATTTTCCCGCTATTTCACTCTTTTGGGCATATTACAACTACTTGGGAATGAAAGAAAGTATGAATTCGTTTATTGGAGGTGATCTGATTGTGTTGCGTTGGATGTCTTACAGGACCATGTAAAAGTTTTTTGTTTAAGTGGGTACCATTTAGTGTAGCTATATGATGTTTGCTGACTCCGAGTTTTTTCTTTTGATGTGCATATGAGCTTGCAGTGGCAAAGAAGTCCTCAATGTTTAATGATCCAATTATGGAAATACAAGAATTAACGGCTTTGATTAAGAATGACATCACTGCATTGAATTCAGCTCTTTCAGATTTACAAACCATTCAAAACATGGAGATAGCTGATGGAATTTATTCAGAGGATAGAATTGTTCATTCAACAGCTGTTTGTGATGACTTAAAGAGCAAACTTATGGGGGCAACTAAGCAGCTTCAAGATGTGTTAACTACTAGGACAGAGGTTAATGAGAACTGAGAACTAGTTCTTGATGTTTATTGTATGCTTGATTATTTTTCTCCTCATTTATGAATGTCCTTAAAATTGTATGTATTCCCCACAGAATATCAAGGCTCATGAGAATAGGAAGCAAATATTTTCCAAGAATGCCTTAAGAGACAACCCTTTCCAGCATCAGCCAAAGCCAGCAACTGAGCCACCCCCTTGGTCAAGTTCTTCAAATGCACCTGAAGGCTTGCAACAGACATCACCGTGAGTAATATCTATGAAGTTATCAATTAACAAGTGTTAAACCATGACATGAATATACTCTCTCCATGGGTTGGTCAATCAGATTATATGTACATGAGTACGTGTACATGTTGTCTAGGCAAAGTCCCCTCGCCCCCTTTTCGTTCTATGTCTCTTAGCATGTTCATATTACATCTGAAATATCCAATCTGTAGTATCATAATGATTTTTTTTGGACGCCTGATGGTGAGAACTTGACTGCTTTTGTAATGCACACAATGTAGTACTAAAGTTTCACTTTCAATTGTGACACTTTTTTAAACTAGATAAGTAGCAATCAGTGTGGTAGTCATCTAAGAGAAGCATAACATATATATTTGATATGTTAATTGGTGATCTTCTTTGTCTTGCTGGAACTTTTTGAAATCTCAGACCTGGCAAACCTATCCTAAAAAATCCATCGAGGCATGGACTCTGGTAGTTTGGTACCTATGATGTTCTGGTACTTGCCTAGTTGGTCTGGTCCCTAAGATAATTCTTCCAATATGAACATGGATCAGAAAAACCTAAACCTGAAGTGTGATCTAAACCGTTCAAGGAGAATTATCTTACTTGCCTTTCGAAAATTTCCCTTTCAGAAAATTCGTTGTTAGCCTGCCGGTTTAGTGGTGCAGTATAAGCTGGTGGAATATTTTTAAAATCTCTTATCTACATAATTATGTATTCTTTTTCAATACTCTTTTACCACTACAAATATAAGTTTTATGGCATCCTTGGAATATAACAAGTATACGTTTGGGTATTATACTTGTGTCTAGGTTGTCACTTGAAGGGGAAACTACAAGGAATTATGACATAACTAACCACAATTTCCTATTTGGTGATGATACTTTGATGACTATAATGTAGTTTGGTTGCTGTGAATTTATTAATTTGTTATAAAATTTGTTGATCTCAGAAATTCATGGTGCTTCATGTTTTAAAGAAAATATTATGCTATTTCTTAAGATCCCCTTCTAATTTTTTCTACTGTTCAAATTGATAGGCCTCTGATAGATTTATTGTTGTTAAATGATTCATATTTATCTATCTCTCTCAAACAGATTGCTTTCAAATGAAGTTCCAGTTGGCAATCAACTAAGGTATGTTCAAATTTTCTTTGAAAGCTTAGAATGGATTGGCCCTTTTACTATATAGCATAGTTATAGTTTTGTTTTGCCATACTTTATCTTTTGTGATTCTTATGTTTGGTTTGCATGCGCTTGCATCTGCATAGGTTCTGAAAGTTGTAAATCGTAACCCTCTTGTTTCTTATTTGCCTGACGTGTGCACTTGAACATGCAAAGCTATTAGATGGACTGATTTAATTGACAATCTAAAAATTAATTTAAAGGCTGCTAATTGAAGTAAGAATGTAACCTTTATGTAAATATTTCTTCCTTCCCTATTGAATACAGAAGCTTAATGAAAAATAAACATGAATTTAATAGATAATATATTTACGATATGTTAAGTATTATCTGTATCAATCACATAAGCATTTAGGTTTCAATTTTGGAAGAATTATCTGAAAAAAGCAAAGGAAAAATATTAGCTTAGTTGAGAGAATGGGAGTGAATCTTACTTGGGAAAATAGTCTGGCTTCAGTTTTCAAGTGTCTAGTGGAATAAATATATGTTTGGGCATAGTTTAAAAAGCTGTCTGTAGGTTAACAATGTTGTTCTGTGAACATTTTTGGTCCCTTTGGTGTTATTTTGAGATAATATTTGGTCTGGATTTTGAATATATCCCAAGACCAAACCAGATGAATATCAATTTACCCATGTTCTAAAATGGATCACTCAGCCATATTCTCAATTAACATTGGCTCTGTAACTTTCATAACCAATTACTCAGTCTCAGTATTTTCTTAAAAGTCATGAATCCAATTTCATTTCATCACTAAAAGGCCTTTGCAGTACAAAGAAAAGAACCTAAGTACTTTAGGGTTTACCTTAATCATTCTAGGAAAACAATGGCCTGCATGGGGCAGCTATAGTGGCTGCATTTAGGATGTTGCATTGGCCTTTAAACTTTTTATATTATATTTGATTTGAAGCAACAGTGCTTTGGGGTTCATAGTAATACTATTGGAATGTCGGTGAGGCCTTGAAATGAATGTAGAAATGCCATTCGATGACTCTCTGATTGTTTTTTGAGCTTGAACTAATAAAGGATGGAAGGTGATGTTTTTGACCAAGTGATGTCTTGGTCCATGGCAATAGGTGTAGTTGTTGTGTCCATGTAAGCAAAGCTCTATAAACTTTGGTGTTTTATGTCAAGCATTTGTGATGCTTGTGAGAAATTATCACAGGTAAGCACAAACAGATTGAGTTGTGGCTTTCCTCTCTCAGGTGTATGTGTATGTTTTCCCTACCCTCACAGATGTCTCTAAGAAAATCAGGGAAACAAAAAATTGTGGTTTCTAATAAAATATTACATAGAACGTCAGAAAATGACTTGCTGTGAGTTTGATTTATATCATAAAATTTGCTAGTTCTTTTGATTGGGCTCATGTGTATCCAATTATGAACTAGGGAGTGGTAACATATTCAAGAATCTATGGGTCCTTATTATTTCATATGCTTTTGCTTGAATCCTCAACTCATTTTGGTGTGATTGCATGGGTAAGTTTATCAAAGAAGTCCCTTAAGGCACTATAAATTATCTTTTAAATTGTTTTTCAGCACTTGATCAAGAAGAGTTTTATATCTCATTTTGTACATTTTCCAATTTGGATATAAATGTTGCCGTTTTTCCTGTTTTGTTACAGAGCAACTTTTCTTTCTTGAATTCCCCAATAGTTTGTCTAAAATTGGAACATCACCTACCTAAGTCCTTGAACATCATGACTTGTACATTCCTTTCCTTCTTAGTTTGTGTACATAATTGAGTGGGAAATAATGAGAATTTCACAAAAGATAAGTTGTTGAATGTGATCATTCTATTTTGAAGCTTGTTAGAACTCAACCATTTACCTGATACAGACGAAGGTTAGCTGTGGACAACACTCCCTCCCAGCAAATGGAGATGTCTATGGTACAGCAGGTTGTTCCACGGCAAGAAAATTATACTCAGAGTCGGGCATTAGCTCTGCACAATGTGGAATCTACTATCACAGAACTTAGTGGGATCTTCACTCATTTGGCTACTATGGTTGCTCACCAAGGGGAATTAGCCATCAGGTTTTGCTCTGTTGACTTGACTATTTGATACTCGTACTCATTGTTCTATTTTTACTTTTTCTTCCTCTCAATTCAGATTTTGATGTGTGTTAGAAAATTTAGGTCATGGATTATTAGTGTATTTGAAACTGTAGCTTTCACACGTTCTAGCAATTTGGACTAATCTGTCAAACTGGCGTGGGCAGGATTGATGACAACATGGATGAGTCATTGGCAAATGTTGAAGGAGCTCGCAGTTCTTTATTGAGGCATCTCAACCAAATATCATCAAATAGGTGGCTTCTAATCAAGATATTTGCAATTCTGATACTTTTTCTGATGGTCTTCATATTCTTCGTGGCCTAAATTATCTTGTTTGCCCAATCATAGAAGTGTTGTTCATGGCTTACTTGGATTTGTCTTCCTCCTTCTATGGAGGCAGAACTGTGAGCGCAGCCAAATGAAGAGTTTATACATGTGACAGATATGTTCTTTTTGCAAGTGGACAGGGCTCCATTGATCTGTAAAGTGTTGCATTTCCATATTCTGTAGTTTGACGATTTGTCATTGGTATTTAAAAAAAAAATCAGTAGCTTATAAACACCGAATCTTTTTAGAGTTAAGTTAGTTTTACGAGTGCTTGGTAAATGAATATAAAGAATCACAATATTGTTTTGAAAGGTGAGTTGACATTCATTTTAGGAATGGCATTTTCTTCAGACCCTAAATTCTTCCACCTTATTATGCCAAGGAAGGGGAAAGGAGAGTAAAAACAATGACAACAGTTCTGATTACTTTAGTGCATGTATTGCATACGCCTGCAAGTTATCCACATTGGAAGACCTGCATACTGTAAGAAACTTTTGGATATTTTAATATCAAAATTGTTTGATTTGTTGTTAGTTTTATATGTGCGAGATAGATATATTCTTTTGCGCTGTCAAAGAACTTTATCGTCTAATGGTTAATCTATTATTATTTATGATGCATGCTTAAATGAAGTTTTTGTCGTTGCATACATAAAACGCAGGAGGTGTTTCTGTTTTTTGGGTTACATGTGGCATGAAGCTGTCTAACTCATAAATCAGGTATACGTATTTTTTAAGTGTCGAGCAGGAATCCAGTGAGTTATTTGCTGCAGCTATAGCTAAGAATCTCCTTTTTCTTACCCGATTTCCTTAGTGGATTTTCACATCATCTCTCTGATTTTGACAAGGATATCACTTAAAAAAGGACATGGCTAAGAAGGTTGTAAAAGACAAATCAGTTGAGGTCCTGAGTTCTGACTGTTACTGTTGATGATTTTAGAAACTTGAATTTGGAATGAAAAGAAGAATAATGCTTCCTAGCACGGGACACAGGATAGCATTCACAGAAATGTTCTAACATAGAGTAGAATCGAACATTGAAGAGATTAGTTGACAACAGTAAAAAGAAAAACATGGGCGCCTAATACCAATACAATAGGGGTCTCTCAGTGCAAGCAAAGTCAGCTGAACAGTGAACACCGTGATTGATGAGTGGGCAGGTGGGTTAGGTGCACCTCATGTCCGTGTTGAGGCTAGCTACTCTCCTCCCCCCTTTTTCTACTTTTCATTTTTATAGATTTATTGAGACCCTTGCTTTCTATGAGCCGTTAGTCCTGTCCTCTCTTATCAAGTAAAAGTAGCGCCCCTTATTCAGGAGTTCCCTTGCTACGCCTACGACCTCCCGCTCCAACGAGCTTTTGCTTTGTTGGCAGGTTTATTAATCGTTAGATTTATCTTTTACCTTTTTATTATTTAAATTTAATAATTTATAAGCTTGCCAATACGGCAGGATATATACCTGTGTACTTGGAGCAGACTAAAATTCACTCAGAATAACAAGTTAAAGGAAATAAACCATAAAATCTTGTCATGGGAAACTAAACTAGAAAAGGGTAGAGTAGACTCAATCTGGTCAAGGCCAAGTGAACCTCATTCCAGAGATAATGACAATCATTAGGTTTATTATGAAATCATGTGCTTGTAAATTCCAATTCAATCCCAAAAGGAGAATTAAAAGACATGAACATGACCATCCCAGAACCTAGCATAAGCATCGTGTGCTTTCCTCCTTGGCTGTGGGAGGACCAGTTTGCTCATCAAGTACGACTTGTAGATAGGATCGTACACCACACTGGATTTAAATTAGCTTAAAGTAGAGAACAGAGCACGTGTGATAAAGGGCGAAAAAGAAATGGTCCCTTCTATTTTTCGATCTGGATTGTTACTTTCCATCCATTATTTATTACAAAATTAGACTAGGAATCATCACTTCGAAAGGAAATGCCTAGGTTCAAGGCATCCGGGGTTTGAGGCTTTTACTCTTAAAGCATCTTCTATGCTTAGTGCAAATCAACTCTCATGTGGCATTTTCCTTCAAATCTAATAATCTTATGTTGATATTGAATTTTTCTTTTTCCTATTATTACTCATTCTATATGATATAATGATAGGTCCTTTTAAAAAAATATTAACTTCTAAGTAAAAGAGAAAAACAGTTGTTTCTATGAAAACCATGAGTAGTTTGTGTGAGAAGAGTGAATTCCATGTACAACTGAAGAAAACTTCACACATTCATTTCTTTTTTTATGTCTTGCCCTTTGTTTCTATATCTTTATTCTTGATATGCATTTTCTTTGTGAGAATCTCTGGCCAGTCAATGGGTTTTGTTTCGATATTAATCTACTGGCACATTAACGTATGATATCCAATTTGCAGTTGAAAAAAGTGTCCCAACGTTAGGCCTTCGAAGGTCACATGTCAAAGAAAACTTCAATATTTCAACGTTAGTTGTACCAAAAAGTACTGTAAGTCCTGTATTTGAATCTTTGATCTCATCAAACATACATATACTTCACTCTTTCTAAATGCCCTCTCAATTAGCATCAATACAAGGAAACCCATGATCATTTTTTGTTAATTTGAACGTACGTGGTTATGTTAACCAGCACCAAATATGGTAACATTTTTTCAACAATTTATTTTTGAATAATCTTCGTTTAAAAGTTTGAAATTTTAAAATAATGTACTGTTTGACCTTATATTATAGTCTTTATGTGAAGTAACTCCAACTTTGATACTAGTCTCTTTCTTTTTTCAATATAATAATATTCTAGAAATACCTACTATATTTTAAACCGATATTTCGATAATTATCTTTTATGCATAAGATAATTTCAAAGAGTACCTCAAATTATAATAATTAACCTAGAAGAATACTAAATTTTATAAATTATTGTTTTAAAATACAATATCTCTAATTAAAAGCACTTTAATAAAATTAATTTTATTTATTAATTTTGTAAATAAATTATCTTACTTGTCACTTCACGTTACTAAAAATGATGGATTGCAAGTATTAGAAAACAGTGTTTGAGTGAGGTGATGGCAACAAGAAGACACTAATGGCAGGCAGTAGATGAAAAATGAAGTCATCGTCTCCATGATAGATTTGATAGGTGGTGAAGGGTGGGCATCATTAGACCTAAGAATGTTGACTCTGGAATCTTCCACTATGGCCTACAGAGCCATAGTCAGTCTTGGGCAAAGGCTTGAAAGTGATACATGTTAGATTCCCACTATAACTATAAGCAGAGTAGCAGCCATACACATGAAAGAACGATTTTCACGTAATGTTGTGGCAAAAGAATAAGGGATAGGGAAGGTGGCTGCTATATAGGAATGAAATTGAAAGTTGCCTGCTTTGTCTTCATCACTTATATGCATATCCAAGTTGATGTAACCTTTCCTTGATTTTGGTGCTACCACACCTAGAGAAATGGCCTCAATATGCACTGTATAGCATTTACAGGAAAGACTTCATTATTCATGATGACCATCATTTTCTTAAGAGACGTTAAGGTGAACCCTAAGCAAATGAGTTCATTCATGACCTGAGAACAAAAGCATAGTAAGAGCACGTATTGAAATATTTTTGGGTGCACCAAATTAACGATTCACGAAATTAATGACTCTGAAATTCTCCTTAGCTATTTTATTTCGTAATTAAAATCATGCGATAATTACATACGATTTGAGATTCAACCTACTTTAACCATAATCCGTAAGAAGATCCATCTTACTTTTATGACAAGGTTTATTAAAGTGAAAATGAAATATCTCCCTTTATATAGTTTATACGTATATAATCTAAAGGGAAAAGAAAAAAGAAAAGAAATTACATGGCTGCGTTCTATAGTTAATTTGTAGAAGGCTTAATTATGTGAAACCCTATTTTTTTTTAAGATTTGAACAGTGATATTACAGTGACTCTCTCCAACACAGTGAATTAGGTTCTTTATGTAAATACCTTAGCTGTATTTGCAGATTTTTCTTTTTCTCTACTAAACCTTTTGTATTGAGAAAGGTTCTACTTCCCTTAAACTCTTTCTTATCATGCAGTATAATAAATTATAATAATTAAACCAATTATAGCAATGATGACTGGGTCCAAAAACCCAGAATTTTGTGAAGCCACATCGCAGACCGAATTCACATAAGAAAGTTTAGAAGAAAAAAGAAGGAGGAGGAAAAAGAAGGAATTCAAATCAGTAGAGCAGTGATTACACAGCAGCTAGATACTCATGCTGCTGCAACAAAAATGATAGCCGACACCACATTAACATAATGAAAGAGATAAAGTAAGTGAAGCACGTTGTTTCCCAAACTCAGCCACCTAGCCTATCCTATAGATATATATATTAATGGCAAGTCATTTTATCACTTTGATCTGCATCCCAACTAAGGGCAAGAACCAATCATATTGTTGCCCCAGCATTCATATACCTGCACTCACCATTGCTCTAATCATGAATCAGAAATGGGGATTCAGCACTTTATAGAATGCTCAGTGGCTTTGGAATTGAGGATGGATTCATAATTATTGGTCCTACGTTCATAGTTATCCCACTGCAAGTATGTAATTTATCACTAAAGACTAAGGAGTTTTGAGGCATTTTAATTCATTATTATTGTACTTTCGATCTTTCCAGTTAGACGTATGCTTGAACGCACCCTTAATTAATTAAATTAAACTGTGGGGACTGGAGACCATAAGCATGTCCTAGGATGCTTGTTCTAATACTAATAAAGGTTATTCTACAACGGAAAGGTCAGAGATAATAGAGAAGTTTGGCCATAAAAAGCAAAGTAAAGCAAAGCTTACATCTTAAAAATGTTTTAAGGGATGGTATTCAAAAGGAAGCTTTTGAAGACAAGGAAAAGCCAAATAAATCCAATACTTTCCTTTCCGTTGGGCGTCGATATATCAAGTAATATCTTTTTCTCTTGGTGGGTACCCCAAAATTCCTTCTAATCATCATTTTAAGCTTGGACCCTCTCTTTTTTGGTATGGATGACTCTTAGCTACGCAAAAATAAACCCACAGCGCCACACTATCCATCAAATACTGATATGATTAGAAAAGTAGTGGTGCTTGCAAATTACTATATTTGTAAGACTCAACTCAAGGGGTTTGTCTCATTACATAGACCTAACCAGGATACGTAGAATATCTAATAAATTGATAACAAGAGCCAAAATCCCCAGAAAATGATGAAGCTCCAGCTTTCGTGTTGATTTGAATCTACGCCAATATGGTTACCAAACTTACTGTGGATTACCTCCATCTCTTTAGCTTGGAACTTTACGTAAAAACATAGATAAGAGTGAAGGTTTCTTGCAATTGGATTAATTTCACCTAACTTACTTCATTATCTAGAGCATATATAATTGTTTATAATTCACATAATACACTTTTCAAATTTTGGTATGCTCTGTAGCATGGTTGAAGAAATACTATAGGCTAAAGAAAATGGGTAATTTGATTAGTAGATACAAGAAGTGGTGTATTAGCTCACCTGAGATTCTGTTTTATGTTAAAGGTGTTTGGAACTGCCTAGAGATGCACAAATTGTCCTTCATTGGGTGGAATTTGACAGGTTCAATTATAGGAATAGGATAATGCTGAATAGTGTGAAATGAACTGAGTTGGAGCCATGCAAATTACCCTTGGAGCAAATAATTAGTCAAGCTGAGAGAAAAAGTGAGACCAGGAGCATATTATGGAAAAGTTAGAATTAAGGCGAATGAATGAGAGCGGTCCCCCCCACCCACTAAGCATGTTAATTTAGCTCAATGATAAGGAAAGCTAATGGTGATATTGGTAGAGATCAAAATCACCAAACAAAAAAGATCGAATGCTGCTAACTTTTTGACTGCCAAAGAGAGTAGTTCACCAAATTCTTTTACAAATGACACCCTTTTGTCAAACTTCTTCTTCTTTGTTTTTTTTTTTTTTTCTAAAAATAAAGTTTCCTCCCTTTCATTGTTACTATGAACTACTCACAGATACATAAAGATATTAATAATCACATAGAGATTAATTTGTTTTACAGCTATTAATTTTTTCTTCTTCTTCTTTTTGAATTCCAGTTAAATCAATTTGCTTTTCACTTAATTTTATTTATAAACTAATTGAACTTGTACCTTTACCACCTGAGCTATTCTTAAGTAATTACCAAAATATGTTGATCATAATTATGGCGATCGAGTACCGAATTTTTTTTTAATCTTTTTCAAATATGATCAGTAATATGACAATATATATTGTATATTATTATATCAAGGATAAAATTTGAAGGGTAAGGGGGAGGGGAAGAAATAATGGATAGAGTTAATTAAGATTCTATTTTAATATGTTCTAATTTTAAAGCTTTATATATTAAATACTATATAACTATTGTATTGTATTTAATAGATACTCAATTGAGAGCATAATATTTTACTAGAATATTATTATCAAAATCACATTTAAATGAGCATCTATTTTTATTTCTGGCTTAATTTATATAAGTAGCAGAGACAATATAAATAATTTATAATGCAGAACAGTGAAAATCATATTAATACCAATTATATTCTATAATGTAAATTTACAATGAATTCTTCGGCAAGCAATGAAAGTCATCTTCTTCATTAAGGCAATCGACAACATGATGATCTGTAGATAGTGTTTAATGTCAAATGCTAATAGCTTTCTGGATATGGTTTGAAGTTTGAACAGTGAACACCAATTAATGTCAAATGCTAATAGCTTTCTGGATCTGTCCAAACGTAATCAATATATAAAGCTGATATACTTTATTTCTTGCTTCCGGGAACTGCGTGAGATGAGGGAGTTTTCCCTTCTTTTTTTTAATTCTTGTTATGAAATTGAATTTTCTAAAAAAAAAATTCTCAAAATTATTCTACTGATATTGACACGACTTACGGCTTTACAGCCAAACCAACATCTCGGTTACTGTCAAGAATAAAACAAAGAGATAGTTCCCTTTATATTGATTTCTTCTATTTCTCTATAAAGGCTCAGACCGAGTTCTTTCACAGAGCAGTTGCAAGTTTACTCTCTCTGTCTCAAGGGTACCTTCTGTCAGATCTCGATTCTTTAAACCCAGGAATCGTGCTCAACCCTTCATCAAACATCTCAATTTTGGTTCTTTGTTATCTCTACCCATTGTTTAATAGGAAGTAGTAAATGTTTCTTGCTTCCCGGGTCTCCATGATAGTAACATTTATTCCTCCTTGTTCTGCCAATTCCTGGTACAGAACCCGCATTTAAGAGGTTAATTGAATTATCTAAAAAGCAAAGGAGAAGCACTAGAAAGTGTATACAAGTATTTATGGCAAATCCAGTCTTGGAATTGGAGTGCTAGAGAGAGTGAAGTTAAAAAACACTGCAAATTATCAACCTCCCTGATCAAACCTGCAAGAGCTGCCCATTAAGTTGGCGCTGTTGTTCACTCTTTGTTCTTACTACAGAGGAGGGAACAAGATAAACATTCTGTTTGGAAGGAGTTACAAGAAAGCTACCTTATTTTCTGGCAGTCACAGACAACAGTCACTGAAAGGTCTCTGCTTTCCTCTGTTTCTCGGTTATAAACCAGGAAGAGAAACATTTCACCACAAAGCGACATTCACCAAGATTAGGTAACTTCCTTTTTTTCTCCACATAATTCGATATCTTTCGCCGAGCAAATTACCATTTGCTCCTTTGTAAATTTTTTTGAAAGTTTGATATGAGTTTGGCAAATGTCTGATTCAGTGCTTGATTTATGTGTTTCCAGACCTTCATAATCTCAAAACATGTTACCCCAGAAGCAAGCCGACGAAGCCATGATGTCCAGCATCAATCAAACGATTGAGCGTGATGACAGAGAGGAAGAGAAGGCGGACAGTTCAGTTTTTAGCCTTAAAAATCTTCTCTGGCATGGTGGGTCTGTCTATGATGCCTGGTTCAGCTGTGCATCGAATCAGGTAAATAAACATGAATCCACAAATTCCCGTCTCGTAATTAGGATTGAAATCCTTTACTCCTTTTGTTTTTATATGTTGTAAGATAATTCGATTCCTTTCTGGTTTTGCGTTGTGCAGGTTGCCCAAGTTCTGTTAACGCTGCCATACTCTTTCTCTCAACTGGGAATGCTTTCAGGCATCATATTTCAAGTATTCTATGGTGTGCTTGGTAGTTGGACTGCTTATTTAATTAGCATTCTGTACATCGAGTACAGAAGCCGAAAAGAGAAAGAGAATGTTAGCTTCAAAAACCATGTCATTCAGGTTAGACATCCAAACAACCATTTAGAAGTTCAACAGCTCTTTTATTTAATCCAAACCCAGAACCATTTTAATATGATTATCTGTTTAGAAGGAGTTTGATGGTTTAATTCTAATCTGAGCAGTGGTTCGAAGTGTTGGATGGTTTACTGGGTCCATACTGGAAAGCAGTTGGATTGGCCTTCAACTGTACTTTTCTCCTCTTTGGATCTGTTATCCAGCTTATAGCTTGTGCAAGGTCCCCTCCATTTTCTTTCACTGCAATAACTAAATTTTCCATTTCCTTTGTATATAACCTGTCTTAGAAATTCAAAATATGGGCTTTGTTCACCTTGCAGCAATATATACTACATAAATGACAATTTGGACAAGAGGACTTGGACTTACATTTTCGGAGCATGCTGTGCCACCACAGTCTTCGTACCCTCATTCCACAACTACAGAATTTGGTCCTTCCTTGGCCTTGGCATGACCACCTACACTGCTTGGTATTTGACCATCGCAGCCCTTGTTCATGGCCAGGTGATTAACGCCAACTGTATCGATTTCTCGAGTGGGCCTTCTTTCATTTGAAGCCGTCTGATCTGAACTTCCGTTTAAAATATGCTTTGCAGGTTGAAAATGTGACGCACTCGGGCCCAAACAAGTTGGTTTTGTATTTCACAGGCGCCACCAACATACTGTACACTTTCGGCGGGCACGCCGTTACAGTGTAAGCCCTTTTTCTCTTTTAATAATCTTTTGCCTATTGTGTTAGACAAAACAATCATTATAGTATTCTTTATTGCCCGGGACAAACACCAACTACATCAAGAGAAGTTCATTGCACGGTCCCTTTCTTCTTCAGTTGCAGCTTTTGCCTGCACATTAATGGGACTTAGACATAAGACAAATATGAACTCTAGCACTTTTCAACAACCATTAGTATCTTGTCTTACTGTTATACTGTCATTAGCATTAAAAAATTCTAACCCAAGACTTTGTCAATAAGGTAGATTTCAATCTATAAATTAACTGGGCTAGTGACATTTTACCACATGATATATATTGATTTGGTGCATATAGTAGTAAAAGTAGAAGGAACTAATTTTGAGGGTGTTGATTTGAGTTTAAGTCATACTAGACGCTGATTGATGGGCTATGACTAATACAGAGAAATCATGCATGCAATGTGGAAGCCTCAGAAGTTCAAATATATTTATCTCTTTGCCACTCTCTATGTGTTCACCCTCACCCTACCATCCGCATCTGCCGTCTACTGGGCCTTTGGTGACCAACTCCTCGACCACTCCAATGCCTTCTCGCTCCTCCCCCGCTCCGGTTGGCGTGATGCTGGTGTCATTCTAATGCTCATTCACCAGGTCCATAAATACAGTTTCTCTCTCACCAACTTGACAATTACTACTTTACTAAATGAATACGAATTATTTGAGCAAATGACAATAAGAAAAAGGTTATAGAAACAAGTAATGTGTAGCTTAATTAGTTACCAACTGATGTATTTCTACGTATTTGGCAGTTCATCACATTTGGGTTTGCTTGTACGCCATTGTACTTTGTGTGGGAGAAAGTAATAGGAATGCATGACACCAAGAGCATATGTTTGAGGGCTCTTGCTCGGTTGCCTGTGGTGATACCAATATGGTTTTTGGCTATTATTTTTCCTTTCTTTGGCCCCATTAACTCGGCTGTGGGGGCTCTTTTGGTCAGCTTCACCGTCTACATCATCCCTGCTTTGGCCCATATGCTCACGTACAGGTCTGCTTCCGCACGACAGGTAAATGGTCTAATCTCTCTGCATCTTATCTTTTTCTAATTTCTACCTAACGCGCGTCTCATCCAACTGCCTTCACTGTGTCCAGCGTTAATTTCTCTTCTCCATTCCTAACATATGCTAATGGTCACCATCGAGGCATATCTAAAACACTATTCTGTTCTGCCTTTGCAATGTTTCCCAATAAATTAATTTACTTTAAGACAGTCTGGATTTCCAATTAGCAAATAATAATGTTAAATTAAACACAGTCAAACTCTGACCTAGCTCTCACGCTAATCTAGTGCAAATCCATCTGGGTTTTGATCAACTCATCACATTCTAAGAGTGGCTGCCAGTAATCTCGATAGAAAGCTAAAACCTTAGGAACAGAGCTTGGAATGAACAGGGCTACATTGGGAATCCAAAACTGTCCAGCTCTGTGCGGGATGACGGGTTATTACGCTTGCCAGATGTAAGAAAGCATCTAAAGGGACTCTTGAACTCTTAATGTGATGTACATAATTGAGGATATGATTCCAGCTCGCTGATTTAGCTTGGAAGTGACTTCCAATGTCACAGGCAGTATAAGTCCCACTCCCACTAGTTCTATTAATTATTCGAATCTGAAAATTTATGAGACAAGATAGGGTTGGTATCATTTCTTAGTCATTCAGTTATATGCTATAGTCATACTACTGAGGATTTTATGCAAACCTCATCTTACAATAAGCTGGGCCAACCTAGCTCTCTCTTATGACCCTACTCTTGTTGGTCCTCTGGTTACCTAGTCCTATTCTTATTCCTAGTAGTTGCTTATAGTGAGCAGGCAAGTTATTAAATTGAGCTGACACAATTTACAAGCTCTTTCTTTACCTGCTTATTCAAACCAGTCCAATTCACAACATTTGTTTGTTTCTATATTACACAGAATGCAGCAGAGAAATTGCCCCGGTTCATCCCAAGCTGGACAGTGATGTATGTGGTGAATGCATTTGTGGTGGGCTGGGTATTGGTGGTAGGCTTTGGCTTTGGAGGGTGGGCTAGCATGACAAATTTCATCAGGCAGGTTGACACCTTCGGACTATTTGCCAAGTGCTACCAGTGCCCCTCCAAACTCCCGCCCTCCAACCACACAGCTCATCACTGAAAACTACACATAGGGAGGCATCAGCGTCTCCCCCTTTGTGTGCCGTGCTGTATTTTTTCCGTACCTTCGTCGTTAGTCTACAAATATAGATTACTTTAACTGCGAATGCTGATGTTCCCTTATGTAGCAAGGAAATGTTATTATTTTGCTTAATCATAAACATAATTATATATAGCTATTACAGCAAGATCAAGTAAAGCCTGCAAGTTTCTAATAATGTCTCCAATTCCTAGAACACCGTATAATCATTCCTGGCCTATTAACATTAAGTAATGGTTTTCTGCTTAATAACTCTATGGGGGTATTGTGGTGTGGAATCTACATCACATGGCTAGCACAATGGGTTAGAATTTGCCTATATTCCTAGCCTTTTGCATGTGATCACCTGAACTCATAAATGGATTGCCATGATTAGCAAGCTAAACTAAACCCTTGACTGGCTCTTTTGTTTTTAATGTATATATATAAATATATATATTCCATCTTTCCACTTGAAGCCACTTTCAATGTGTCATTTATTGCTTAGGTTCAGTTCCATTTATGCTTTTACAAGTCAACTGTGAATTGGATCAACTTCAGGGTATCCAGAATTTATAAAGTGGAAAGGTCTGAGTTTGGGGGTAATAATTGAGGGTCTGGTCGTCTGGATATGGATAGCTTGTAATTTATAAAGGCTTCTATTCTCTGAATCTGAGCTATTGCTTATAAACCTTTCCAAGTCTAAAGTGTTGTTTCGAGATATAGAAGCCTAAAGGGGACCTCTGATTAAGAGGAAAAAAGCAAAATGCTCCGATTGTGTGACAATGACAGGAAATGATCCTATCTGTGTTTCATTTTATTATATCGAAGGCACTCTTAGACTTCAATTCCAAATAAATTATGAACAGGAAAACAAAAAAGATACTGAAAATATGCTTATGGCTCTTTGTATTTGAATCATCTCTTTAATATCACTCCTTGAAAGAGAAAACACGAAAGCACTCGGGGAGAAATTAATGGACAGAATTTAAGTCAAACCACATCATCATCAATATAATTCACATTTCATGGCTTATTTTTCAGTATTCTTGAACAGCTTATAAAGTTTAATCTCCAGAAGCAATATGAAGGAATTTTATGGGACAATTTTATTAGAAGTCTCACATTACTTGGGTAGGTTGGTTGAGCATTGAATATAAGTGTTTTACAATCTGATTTTTAAGGATGAATTGGGTCCAAATACATAATCAAATTTAATAATTATGTTGCCTCCATCATTAGATTTAGAACTTTGATCATAAACCACAACTTAAGGAGGAGGTCTAAATCCACATTACAAGGGTTATCCAAGTAAAATTCTTGTCTTTCAAATCCTTACACTTCGATTGGAGCTGGACAGAAACAAACATTTATCTACTGAAACTCATACCTTCTGTTCTGTGGTTACATTTCAAAACATGTCTCACTTTCAAAGTATCAAAGCTGTTCAGCGAATTTTTTTTATACAAATAATTAATTACACAAGAATAGTAAATTTAAAATTGTTTGTAAACTGTTTAAATTCCTTATCACTAGAACACACAACTTTTCAGCAGATGTTAACTGTCATTAACTTCTATCAATTTAACTTTAATAATAACGGGAATGAATTAAATTCACCCAAAAAAATATATGCTGGTTATTTATATTATTATATATAATTTTAGCATATTTGGTCTTTTTGAGGTCTTTTATATATAATTTTAATTTAAAAAAAGTAGTGGTAGTTATTTAGTAATTCTCTATTATTTTAATAAAATAAAAATATGTTCTTATATACATAATAAATAATTATATATTAACTTTTTTATTACATGAGAATTAATAAATATTTAAATTATCAATTTTAAATATAATTAAAAAATAACTAATTTATTTAATTATATTATAAAATTGTATAACTATGTTCCTTTGTTTGATATTTATTATTTTCAGATACAATGTAAGTATGTGTATTTCATTTTTTAGAAAGAAAAACAAACGAGAAGAAGTCTCGTCTTATATCCACATACCTACACGTGTCAAACACTGATTCGCATAAAAAACCTTGCTTTCTATGTCCGAAAATCGGCAAAAAATATCGTTACATGGGTATTTAAGGAACCAAATGTTATGTGCATCATATAGTAAGCCACCTTAGGCCATGTCACAGTAGGCTTAGCTAGTGGGAGCAGTTGGTTGCATTTAAAGAAGATCACCGTGGCTCTGCTCTTTGATTGTATTATCCTTAATTCTCGCATTATGTTATACTGGTCACCTTTTGTATTTTCTCTATTTGTATCTTGCTTGGCCATTGTGAATATTATGCAGAAGATAATATTATTCCAAACCTCCTTGTTTTTCCCTTCCTCCTCTGTTCTACTATGTTTTTCTCCCTTCTCTACCTCTCCTAAATTCTACACACATCATTGGTATCAGAGCCAGGTTATAACCATGGACAACGATAAGTTGGAAGCAGAATTCGCCAACAAAGTCTATGAGGTCTTAGCTCGACATGAGTCCCGCTTTGATCAGCTCAACACCACCCTTCAAACTGTACTAACCAAGTTGCAGGCACTTCGAATGCCCAGAAGCGCACAAGGGAGACACTCAGATATCAAACCGCTTGACCACCACGAGCTTTTGCCATTATCAAGTAATGACCGTCCCAACACCTATAGCGACTACCATTCACCGCTCAAGCTGTCTTTTCCCGAGTTCCACGGCGAAGACCCAACTGCGTTCGGCTTGCTGTCGTCAACGCCTACATCGACGCACCTCATTCTACTTCGGCCTTCGGGACCACCTTTGGCGCACCATCTTTAACACATGTTGTTGAAATCCCATCGCCTTTTGACAACCCTCCTTCGATCATTAGTTTCGGTGCTTCCGGTGCCTCTGAGCCAGTAGCGTTATGGCCGGGAATGTATCATTCGCAAGTAACAACCGCTCTATGGAAGCCAGGTACCTTTACTGGTATCGTTACTCCTAGTAGTTTATTATCGCTTTATGGTGTTGGGGAACAAACCAGAGAGGGTAATAACTTGCATAAAGAAATGATTGAGAATGATGTCATTCAGCTTGGTGATAAGCAGAGTGAAGGGCAAGATGTGCTTCCTTTCATTGAAAACATTCCCCGCCTTACCCAAGCCAACTCAGAGGTGTCTACCTTGTTTAGTCAAGTAATTGGGTTTGCGAAGAAACCAAAAAAAAGGAAGCACAAAAGAAATGGTACAAGGAAAAGGGACGGCAACAAGACCTGTCAAGCCATTCTCAATGGTTTTAATTCCGGTTCTGCTAACTGTGTTGATTTTCAAGAAGTTAGGTGTAGCCCTGTAATCGAGTTGTCAATGGATGCTACGGCCTCAGTCGATGGCATGGTGGCAAAGAAGAATGTGTTTGCAAGAGGGAAGAGTGATGTGAAGAAGACAACCCGCTGGGAGCATCGGCGAACTGTCAACCCAGAAACCATCTCGTTTCTGGATAGTGATCCTGATATTTTCATAACTTACCATGATATTTTCATAACTCACCTTGGTTCAGAGTCTTTTGGAGCTGCTAAATATTATCGCCATGTTCGACAGCCCTCCTATGAAGTTTTTGCTAAGATAGTAATGCTAA
>JASKGM010000011.1:6430234-6452089 GCA_034509205.1 Ceratonia siliqua | reverse complement strand
TAAAACAGCACGAAATATCTAAAGGGAGAACTGCAATCTGGCCATGTGAATCTGTTCTCTAAGACATAGGATTCCTTAAAGTTAAACTATAATCAAATCATAGTGGACACTCTGAAACTATCAAGTTCTAGAAAATGCACAGTTGAGGTCACCCTGGGGTTGGTGGTGTTTATTCATGGTTGGATACAAGGTATCTGGTTCTTGTAATATGGTTTAAGGGCTACTACACGTTTGAACTCTGATATGTCAAATTAGAACCCCAATAGCTTAAACTTCAGACTAAGACTCATTATAAATTAAAAGTTAACGGAAATATCCTTCTTTGAGGAGTATAAATTTCCAAAAAATGGCTACAATTTGTAGCGTTGGTTATATTGTCCAAGTGCATGGTGGAAATACTTTTTTCTTTTCTAAAGAAACAATGGTAGCTTAGTCACAACTGGGGCTCCTTAACTCTCAGCACACAACCAAGGAGCATGTACACCCAATCCAAGCTTCGGCATATTAGAAAATAGATGAAGGCTATATAGGTTAGCAGAAGAACTAGCGAAAATAGATATGTGACTCAGTCACTCAAGTATCAACTAAACTAACTCAATTCTAGCTAGCAGTTGTCTTTTATGTTGCTTAAAGTAGTAGGCCGATAGTAATGCTTCCCAGGTTTTTAGTCACTCAGTTGGAAACTATATTCCCTCCAACATTTTAATTCATCAGAATCAAAATGCAGATACATCTTCAAGTTGGTTTATCATCATGAAATTGCAAAAGAAAGAAAACCCATTGTCAAAACCACATCAACATACTTGAAAGAATAAAAACCAGAAATTTATTAACAAATATATTTATTCGGAAATCCGGCAACTTTGATTAATGAAGTGAGAGCACAGATATGACGAACATAACATGGGCAAAATCAGATCGAAGAAATACATATCCCACATATTTCAATAAATTCCAAAACTTTTCTGCTTGTTACAGTTGCAATGGAATGTGAATATCAGAAAAATTGAAAAATAAAAGAATAAAGCTCACCCAGATTCCGCTCAGTCTCTCAGCAGTCAGCACTGGAACGACAGAGAGAAGGTAGTTCGAAGCGAGGAGTTTCGAGTTTGACAAGTGCAAAAGTACCGGTGCAGCACCGCATAAGGCCATACGCATGGGAGCCTTCCTCAACGACGTCGCTTTTTATCCCGTTAGGCTAAAGTTATGACTTATGTAGGCTTGTCCAGTCCACTAAGGTTTATACAGTAGGCCCAGGAAACTCAGATTTAGAATCTTGCCTCTAGTAACATAGTAGAGTGGGGAAGCTTTTTTGACAAAAAAAAAAGTGGGGCATGACTATTTAATAAATTTAAATCTGGTCATATTAAATATCAGTTGTTCATTTTGACCGATCACAATTTTTTATAGGTAGTCCATATAAAAACAGACAACTTATAATCATTGAACATCCGGTCAGACAAGATCAAATCCTTATTACTATCTAATGGTATTGTAGCGCAATGGTCATGCAAATTGGTGTAAAAAAAAATTAACTTATGTATGATTTTCTTCCATTATAGATCATATATAAATTGTCGAGTAAAAATTTGGTGATGAACGGTTATTTTAAATATATCATGACCGTCCATATGTATATAGATGATCACGATGCATTTGTTAAAAAAACCTACACTTAAAAAAAACATATTTAACATCTCAATCATTTTGTATAACAACATATATGGAACGTGGTCCTAAATGATCTCATGTAATCTAAAATTTAATAATTTATCACTTAAATTCAATTAAATGGTCAAATAAGATTACTAATAAAAAATCTATTGAATTTTTTATTAGGAAGAATAAATTACATATCTTAAATGGTCAAATAAAATTACTATAAAAAACGTAAATTATAAAGATTTATTACCGAAATTTTTTAGTACGAAGAATAAATTACATATCTCGTATAGTAGAAAGAAATTATGTACCATGCCTAACTTATGTTTTTGACAAGAGCATGTCGCCTTTACTTTTTTTCTTGTGATTGCTTTTCTTCTTTAACTTTGTCTCGTGGTTAGACTTAGGAGAGAAATATTTCGCTTTCCCATAGAAAATAGAGTAATAATATTTATATATTATTCTTATATCTCACTTTTAATAAATAATTATTAAAAAATAATGATAATAAATAATGATAAGTGATAAATAATAATAAATATAAAAAAAAATATAAAAATAGGATAAGAAAAAAATGACTAAGAATATTATTACTCCTAAAAAAATTATTACTCCTAAAAAAACTCACCACAGACAGACACAACTTGTTTGGTACAATTGAAGCACAAAATCCTTTACCCGTTCTCATTGATCCATCCACCTAACTCCCTTATCCTTATACCCTCATCTTACCTTCTTCAGGGTGTCAACCTAACATCAATAAAAGAACAACCAACTATATAACTAATGATTCCGCCATCTTTCACAGCCCAATCCAATCCAATCCAATTGCTATGCAATGGACCCACCTTAAGCCAATCATATTTCAATTAAATTTGGAAATAAATGATTCTTCACAATCACAGAGGAGCTGGACAGAACAGCTTCAATGAAGGGACCCTCAAGCACTTAGTTGACAAGCAAGAAATCTAATTCAACCTTACGAAAGCACTGTAGGAATAAAACAGAAGTGCCTAGATGGCCACAAATTCCACCTCTGTTAAAACACACAGAAAAAAGCTAACATAAAACACATAAGTCCAGATTCCTCTATGATGTGTTTCTTTATGCCCGCAAGCAGTGTTCTTTACTCATCACTCATCATGCAACACACATCATACCAAATGATAATCTATAAATCAAAGCCACCGGCACTCCACTTTAACTCTCAAAGCCAACTTTCTAAATTTTTTTTTAACAATAATACTACTTACACAAACTTCATTAAAATTCAAGTAGTCTCATTTAAACTTTTTCAAGCAATGCTCTTCTTACAAATAAAATCTCTCACAAACACTTCATCTCATCAACAACTCATCTCACTCATCCCAATACTCTTTTATCTTAAGATGAAGTGTGTTTATAAATTTTGCAAGGAGTTTTGTTTGTAAAGGAGCATTACTCAACATTTTTTGTCAAACTCATATATAGTCATCTTAGCAATTTGTATACATGTTACGAATAAAATTTGTGTAAGTTGTATTCCTCTTTTTTTTTTTCTAAAAAAAAGCAAAAACTCCACTAAGGCAATAAATAAAAACTCATGATTTATGAACTTGCCTCTTTAAATGCAATTTTAAAATATTCAGACAAGCTATCAATCAACCAAGAGATGGAGTTTAATCCTCCAAACCCAGGATTTCAAGTCAGTTGCATATATGTAAGGAGCAAACAGTGGATTAATAATACTTAAGGTACAAATAACCAACATAAGTAGATAACTAATAAAGACTAAAGAAAGTTTTCAATCGTTTTTGGTTTCTTCTGCTGCAAAAACACTGGCAAACAAGCTCTTCAAAACAAGACAACCTTATTGTGGCTGCATATATATACAGCTATCTCAGCGAGCAGGTTCCTAATCACCCCTCCTACGGTAATCAGCCCCAGGTTCATGCTCTTTATACCTGTTCTTCACTGATTCAACCTTAGAGTCACCTATGGTAGCCTCTTCTGTACCATCATATGTCTTATCAACTGTCTGACTAGCTACCCCTTGCTGGGCTTCCTTGGCCTTCTCTTCTGCAACTCTCTGGAATTCTTGAGCGGTGGAAGGTGCCCTCTCTTCCATTAAACGGCTATGGTTTCCCTTGCTTGCTTGCCCATATTTCTGATATATATGTTCCATTCATTAAATAATAAAAAAGTTACTAACTATACTTCATGATGGCCGTAAACCATTTTTCAGCACAGAGAAATTAAACCAAACAGTTTGACTACTCTAATAGCCAACCATTTGGGTACAGATTAGATTACATTTAAAGTTTAACAAGCACACAAATTTACTTTCTTTCTGGGTTTTAATCTAGTTCTCAATCCTTAGTTTCCACTTTCAGGCACTGAATCATACAGAAAACCGACCAAAAAAAAAAAAATACACGTAATACTCATCCTCAAACACCTATACCCATATTTCAAACAAAGACAATTAAAGTTGAAATCAATCAAAACCCCACATTCTGGGTTTTAATCTAGTTCTCAATCTTATATTCTGATAATTCTTGCAGAACAGAAAGATTTCCACAGGAAGAACCTTGCAAAAATTAGTAACTGTACAGGAAAGAAGCAAACAGAATTCTTGATACACAAATTAATAGATAAGCAACAAGACACAAGTTATGATAATACCTTGATGGGGTTGTAGAAAAATGGCCTAGTGGGGTTGAGCATGGAAGATCGGGAAGAAGCACGGAGGAGAGTGAGGAATTGGCCGCCAGCCATGGTGCTTGGGTGCTTGTAGGTGGAGCCTGGAGGCAAAGGTTGGATTGAGAGGGACGAGTTGGTAAAAGAAATGTAGAGGAGGCGTGTCTGGGAGGTAGCAAATGGTAGGCACGTGCAGTTGGCCCTTGTTTAAATCCGCCACTTCACTTCATAGTTCATGTAACCGGATCTAAAAGGAGTCACCTGATACTGATAGGGACTAGGGAGGCGCTGCTCCTCCTCTTACCCTTCTAAATTCTAATCCATCGACTCCACCTAACTAGAATGAATTCTCCTTCTACCTTGTATTTATGATTTTTTTTTCTTTTTTCTAATAGATTAGAAAATGCTCGTTTGAATATTCAATGTACTGCTTGAATTATCCATGAGCCTTATATTTAAGATGCTCGGTACACAAAGATATTATATTTTTTTTATATTTTGTTATAAAATATTAACATATGAAATATTTAATTTTTATATTGATATAATAATTAAAATTATTAAAAAAATAATATGAAAATTTTCAATGATTTTTAGTATCAAATATTACTTAAAATAGTAGTATTTTATGTCTTTAAGCATCATTTGTTACTACTAATTTTGATTGGACATTGATTTTTAGATATTATGATTATGGTATTATAATATAAGATATTATAATATTTAAAATTATAATGCTCGCTATGACAATTAATTTTTTTAAAAAAATAATACAATTGATATTCTATAAAATAAAATAAAAAGTTCATAGTATGAAATCTGTATAATTTTTTGGTTATATATCTAACAAAATAATATTATATTATATAGGTGTTTAGTACATTGACATATTAATTTTGATATTTTAAATGAATGATATCTAATATATTTGTATTTGATATGCTATCATTTAATATAATAATATACATCCAAAATAACATAGTGTTATAAAATTACATAAATATACCATTCAAATATTATGGAATTTTATACTATAATATCTTATATATAAAATATTGATATACCAAATGTTTTATAAGAGACATTTTAAGTGTTAATATATCAAACACATATATCTTACATTATTCCTTATAAAAGTTGATGATAAAAATAATGATATATCAAACAACTTTTAAATATATTATACTAATATCAATATTAATATATCAAAACACATATTTTTTAGATACTTTTACATCTAAAATAATAAGATGAATATGAAAATATAAAGTAACTCCTTTATTGTTTACAAATTTAACTCCTTTAAAATATGTAGATATTTGTTATGGGGCCTAATGTGGCCAAAGAAAGTTGGAAAATCATTATCCAATTTGAGTACATTAAATTATCCTCCTAACTTTGGCCCCATGCCATGTCATGACCACTACTTTGTTACACTTTTGTTTATCGAATTACCTTCCTACCCTTGCATATAGTGGTCCATGTCATGATGGCTAAGACTACTGATAGTATACTCTCTCTTTTTATTTGGATTGCATCAGCTTTTTTTTTTTTTCATTTCAATAATGGCGAGATATGATCCAAGTAGAAAATTTGTTAGATTTAAAGTTAAATTCTTTAAAATTAATGAAAATTAAGTTTGTGAATCAATCATCATATATTATAAATTTAACTAAATCTGATTATGGTTGAAGCTATGAGTTTGATATTTATTAATTTTTAAATATATAAATATTTATGTAATTTCATGTTTAAATATTTTCTTGGGCCAAATTAACAAAAAAATTAAATATGAAATTACATAAATTTTTATGTAAATAAAATTCAAAACTCGATGATAAAATTTAAATCCAACCATCATATAGACAAGGGATAAAAAAATAGAAGTGAGTTTTTTTTATACAATAAATATATTTTCAAGTTAGCTTGCACGGTAACAGAATTTTTTTTTCCAAACATTTTTAAGGATATACACTCATTATTGGTCTGATATATTTTAAAAAAATAAATTTAAGTTTTAAACATAAAGTTTGAATCTATATATTAAAGGGTCGAAATAAGAATACTTCGGTTAATATTTTAAATGGCAATTTTTTTCTTAAATTGAGTGTTTCGCTGCTACTTCTTAGGAAAAATGTTTTTTGAAAAAAAAACAGAAGGAAAACCTTGCTTTTTTTTTTTTTGAAGTTACGTTTTGTAACTTCTAAAAAAGGTTGAAAAAAATATCTTCCAATAAAAGGGATTCTGAACAAATTCACCCCTACTTCTTTCATGAAATTTATTTTTGTTCAAACACAATAATTTTTTTGTAGTAATATTTTATCTAAAAACTAAACATTTTATTTCCTAAAATATTATGCATTCATTACATGATAGTTTTAAATTTAAATTATATATATATATAATTCTTAATTATAGGATTTTTAATAAATAATAACTAAAAAACATATATTATATATTTAAAATTATTTGTAACTAATTTTTTTTCAAATTTTGTAATAAGTATTTTTTCTTATCTAAACACAATAGGTAAAAAGTGTTTCTATGTCTTTTATTAATTTTATTTATACAAAAGTATTTTTATATTTTTATATTTTAATAAAATACATTTATTTTTTTATAATAAAATTATTTTATATAATTATGTATAAACATCAAATATATATTTTATTAAATTTAATATTTTTATTTAAAATATTTATTAAAAAGTACAAATTCAATCAAACATGCTCTAAATTGAATTATGTAAATAATATGACAACTATAATCAAGGCTTTATATCTAAAGTTATGTAACTAATATTGCAGAAGTCTTATTTTGGTAATTAAAGTTCAAAAGATCCTCATATCATAAAAATAAGTTCCAAGGATTCATCATAATCTATGTAGGGACCATTGAAGGAATTAAAAGGATTCATCATAAAGCTACCAAAACTCATGTTCCCACTAAAGTAACTACCAAAGATGCTTTCCTAACTCATATAACATCAATATTATTTTTATATAAATAATAATTCATAATATTTTACAAAATGTATTTCTGTAATTAGAGCATTTCAATACGACTTATGCCAAATAATCTTTCACATAAATATTTTTATAAGACATTGTAAGATGCTATTTATATAAAAAAATATTTTTTACTATATTTATAATTTTATTTATAATAAGAGACACAATTTATAATAGCAATGATGAGTGGTTAAATACATTATTATATATATAAATTTAATTTTTTTAACTTTTTGAGATTTGATTTTAAATAATTATTTTTTAAATTTCCTAATTCTAACATATATCACATGTCTTTAATTAAACTGCTCATTAAACTTTTTCTTTAGTCTCAACAAATGTCACAAAAGTAGACCACCAAGATGACCTTTTGTTCTTGTCAAAAAAATAATAATTATATAATTGGATCAATGGGTACAAAGACTTAAATTACACAAGTCTTAAAAAAGTACAAAATTTAAATTAATATTAATAATTAAGTATGCTTTTTAAGGATCAGATACAAAAATTAAAAATAAGAGGTAAGATATCTCTTATAAACAAATTTTAAATATATTTTTTAAAAATTATAACTTAAACCTGACCGAACTAACAACTACTAAATAGACTCGTTCCTATGAGTAGGAAACCGTCCTGTAATGTGGTCCAAGCCCTCTATACCTGCCCAAGATGCCGCATAGTTTGGGCCCAACCCTCTATACCAGCCCAAGATACCTTATACTCTGGGCCCCAGCCCTCTAGGCCTGCCTAAGATGCTTGAGATCCAGAGGGTTGGGCCCAGAGTAATTGTTAAGTGCCACGAAGAAAATTGGATATCGAATTTTACATTGATCAAACAATATTGATGAATGGTTGAATACTCAAGTTTATTATTAAATAGTAATTTCCAGTTACATTAATTTTCACTTTATTCAATAGTTAAAAATTAGTCTGCTATATGGATACCCAAAAATATAGTAACAAAGAATCCACTCAATTTTATTTATTTTTAATCAAGGCTAAAGTATGTGACATTAACATTTTTATGTATTTTAAAATTTCATATATATATATATATATATATATATTTTTTTTAATATAAAATTTTTTTAAATATCTCGTTACGAATTTTAGAATTATGAATATAATCTTAGAGAGTTGTATACATAATTTTATAGAAAAGAAAAAATATAAAACAAGGAAGAAGTTTATTACGTCACATGGTTAACAGTAGGATACTAGGAATCTGGATGTCTCCGCATCGTATAAAACAAAACCTTTTGTGTGTTTCACGTTTCGTAGTTCTCCGCCTGAACTCCGACTCCGCTGTTCCCTTGTGCTAGTCAATGGAGTACATGGCAGGGGAGAAGGACGCATCTCGGATTCGTGCTGAACTTAAGTCGTTAAAGGACACGAAGAACGTAATAGAGCACAAAATTTCTGTTCTTGAAGCTCAACTCTGTGAGATCAATCTCCAAAACGAGGTTGCAAACAATGGTTCCTGCCCTCCAATACCCCCTCTCAATTCGGACCCAGCAAACGGATTGACCCCTGATATGATTTACAGATACAGTCGCCACCTTTTGCTTCCTTCCTTTGGGGTTGAAGGTTCTGGTTCCATTTTTCCGCTCTTCAAAATTTTCTCTCGTGTTATATATGTCTGGATTATTGATACACTATGCTAGGACTGTGTTTATGAGTTTATACAATTGATATAAGATGAAGTTGAACCCAGGTTCAGAAACTGCCCAAAAGATAACAATTAGAGCAAAATAAGTTACGACAGAGTAAGAGCAATGCTTAGGTTAATTAATAGATAACCGGATTCTAGAGAAATTTGGAGTCAGGCTAAATGGTGCTTGGACCAAAGGAGAAACAAATAAAACCAGTTAAGGGAAAAAAAAGAAACATATATATATACACACACACACACAAGTCAAGCTAAACATCACCATGCTGAAAATGATTTAGAGGTTAATCGGCTTTCTCATTAGTGTGCAAACTCATATTTACAGTTTATGTCAGCTGGACCCGAATTCAGTGATAAAACTAATTAGACAGATCAATGAAAACATTATGTTAGGGTAGACTTAAATTTAAGTCAGGAAGGGTGACAGGTAGTTATTATTTGAATATTCTTTGAAGTGATTTAAGGCTTAATTACTTCTGCAATGGGAGTTGAAGTATAAAATATTATTGGTTCTGGGATGCGATTGGTCTGGAGTCTGGAGCAAGATCAAATCTTAAACAATAGATAATCCTAACTGCACTTTATTGACTATAATTTTGGAGTAGATAATATGTGTGGTTATAAAGAAAAAGAATAGCTGAAGATCGTTAATCTGCAAAATATTTCATTTCTTCTTACCTTTCCCCTCTTCTTTGGGCATTGAATTCAGGGCAGGCAAATCTCTTGAAGTCATCAATATTAGTCGTGGGAGCTGGAGGTTTGGGTTCTCCTGCATTGTTATACCTTGCAGCTTCTGGTGTTGGTAAAATATGACACGTATAATGATTTTATCCTTTACTGTTTACTATTTTTGATCTTACACTCGATCAATCTTTTTAGGCTGCCTGGGTATTGTAGATCATGATCTGGTTGAGCTGAATAATATGCACAGGCAGGTACAGTTTTTTTTTGGGGGCCATAGCACGTACAAGTTGATAAAATGGATCTTGTTCATGTGTTTGTCTGTAGTGTGTGCACATGTTTATGCTTCTAGAAACATCACTAATATTTATATTTCAACTGATATATGTTTCATTTCAGATAATCCACACTGAAACATATATTGGTCAGCCTAAAGTAAAATCTGCTGCTGCTGCTTGTCACTCGTATGTTGCTCTCTCACATAAAATTCCTCACATCAAGTTCCATGGAGAAACAAATTAAGTTTCATGTGAAGTTTATTTTAATTGTTTGTAATAGTTGTGTTGCTGTGCTTGGAAATAAGATGTTCTGTATATCAGGATCAACTCCACCATTCAAATCGTGGAACACCAAGAAGCTTTGCGGACTTCCAATGCTTTAGAAATTCTCAGCCAGTATCCTTGCTATAATGAGTTTCATATTCTTTTATCTTTTCTTCTGCTTGAGTTCCATCCTTCTTTATGCTGACCTTTTTCCTTTAACTCAATTACAAATGAATCCTTATGATAGTCTTCTTTTTGGTAAAGGCTTTCTTTTTCCTTTTTGGTGTGCAAATCCTGACAATTTCCTTGACTATGAGCATTTTTTAGATATGATATAATAGTAGATGCAACAGATAATGCTCCAAGTCGATACATGATCAGTGATTGCTGTGTGGTATTAGGAAAGGTAAATCTTGCTTTACTGACGTATGAACAAATTGTGACCAGTTGAATTCATATGCAGCTGGTCTCTGGTTACTCTAATTTTTTATTCCTTCATGAATGCGCTTACTAACTGAGCAGAATTATGTGTCTGGGTTGTAAATTGATGTGATTTCTAAATTAGCTTGGCAGAAAGGGTTCCGCCCTTCCTGCTAAGAACAGACGCAAATCAATTCACATGAACAATGTTTAGGTTATAAGGGTGATGTTTTTTTTATTACTGCATCAGTGCATTGACAACTTTAGAGGATTAATTGTGTTTAAAAATATCATACATCTTTTTTACCAAAAAAATATATATATACATTTTTAAATAGTTGGCTGCTCTGTCTTTCTTGTGCTTATAGGAAAATTCAACCGATTGCGAGTGCAATGTTTTAACTTTTTATATTAATTACTTTCATGTATACACATGCAGCCTCTTGTATCCGGTGCTGCACTTGGATTGGAAGGCCAGGTACATTGTACACCTCTAAATGATTTCTCTAGCATAAAAGTTCTGTATTGCTTCAAAGGGCATTTCCTCTAGAGCAAGTATTCTTCAGTGCATGATTATATAAATTTGAAGTGTAATTGTGTAAAATTTCTTCTGCAGCTCACCATCTACAATTACAATGGTGGTCCATGCTATCGATGTCTATTTCCAACTCCACCACCTACAACAGCTTGTCAAAGATGTGCTGACAGCGGAGTTCTAGGAGTAGGTAATTCTATCATTTTTTTCATTACTAATCTACTAGCTATCTGCATAAACATGAAGTGAGTCTGATGGAAGACTATATTTTATGTACTCTTGTGTTCATTACATATTAGATTCATGCTATATTGTGTTCTCTTTGTTGTGAGTAACAAAATATATTTTAATTTCTTGCAAAGGAAAAATTACTACAAACATGGAAGTCTCATTATGTCCAGTAGCCCCAATCCTAGCTTAAGAAGAAAATTTTGGTAGGGTAGCTTCACAGCTAGCTAAAAGGTCTGTCTAATTTCAAGAATTCCCAATTCTACAATGTGCAAGAGAGAAACTTCAGAAAGAGAATCAACGGAGATAAAGGGAGACCAAGATTGACATAGGTAAAAGCAATGAGGACTTTAGGCATTGTACTGCACAAATTGGTTAGTGGAGAGTGACACTATGGTAGGACTGAATGGTGAACATCAATTGGTGTTGAATGTTCATATCCATTTTGATTAAGATTTTTATAGCTGAACCCAGATTATAGGAATCAGGGTTTGTTCTTTTTTCCACATTTTAGAATTTTCATGGTTTTCTGACAATTCGTTCAACTTGCAGTTCTTCTCATTTAGACCACTTGTTTTTCCTGCTACTAGAATTTGTTCTGGTTTTCCGGTGTTTGATTTTTTTCGTTTTCAGTTCCCGGTGTAATTGGCTGTCTCCAAGCTTTGGAGGCCATTAAGATTGCAAGTGCTGTTGGTGAACCACTCTCAGGAAGGATGCTTCTCTTTGATGCATTGTCTGCACGGATGCGTATTGTATGTTTATAACTCCATTCCTTGTTTTACTGTATGTTTATAAATGATAGATATGTTGTGTGGTCTTATTATATGTTGTCTATTGATATGGAACAAAACATAAAATCCAAATGTAGTAATGGAGTATGGAAAAGGAATACTAGGTTCATGAAAACTCATGCATTATGTCAGAATGAATGGTTTCCCCCTGGAGTTTGAATAACTATAAGTCAATTTTATTCATTCTCATTTTTGTGACCATGATAGAGTAATGAGATTAATTTAATCCCAATTACTGATTTTAAATTATGTTCCAGGTCAAACTTAGAGGAAGGTCTATGCAGTGTGAAGCTTGTGGAGACAATGCAACATTTACTAAACAGAAATTTCGAGAATTTGATTATGAGAAATTCACTCAGACTCCATTGTCTGCGGTATGATTTCTTTTACTTTTGCTTTAAGCTTTTACCTGCCTTATAGTTATGAGATATTTAAAATAAACTAATATTTTCTTTCATCTGCACTTTGTTCTTTATGAGATTGTTGGGGATAAAATTATTCTGAATAAACTGAAAAATGCTTTTTCTCTGTATTCTTTGAGCAGCTGTTTCCGTATGCATTTTTCAGTGGTGATCACAATGACTGGTTTTGTCATATAAAGATAGACTTTAATAGTTGGCCCAAACAGGTTGACTCCCTGTTAGGATTGAAATCATGCCAGTGCCAGTGATGGCACTGGCTGAAAAATCAAATTATTATTTGATCAGAAGTCACTTAAGATATCAAGGTGGCTCGAAAGCTGCAAGCCAAACAAAGTGTCAGTTTAACTTAAGTTCAACTTTTGGCCAGCCTTGCTGTATTAAACTGTTTTGGCTTGTTGCATTGGTTTTTCATTGCCAAAGTGCATTATCTAATACTTAAGAATTTTCAGCAAGATTAATATTGAGTTTTATTAAGGTTTTCCATGAATTTGCAGTCTCCTTTGAAGTTAAATCTTCTTTCCACTGAATCAAGAATCAGCAGCAAGGAATACAGTGAGAGAATTCTTAACAAGGAACCACATGTGCTGGTGGATGTGAGACCAGCTCACCATTTCAAGATTGTGTCTCTTCCAAATTCCTTGAACATTCCACTCTCAACATTGGAGGCTAGGTTGCCTGAAATATCCTCAGCTTTGAAGAAAGAGGAAGAGGACGTGGGTGTAGTTTCTGGTTCAAGTGCGCAGTTATATGTAGTATGTAGAAGGGGAAATGATTCTCAGAGGGCCGTTGAGTATCTTCAAAAGATGAGTTTTACTTCTGCCAAGGACATTGTTGGGGGTTTGGAATCTTGGGCCAACGATGTGGATCCAAACTTCCCCTCATATTAGTTGACCCTGACATTTTTTAGTGGTGGATTCAGACTTTCAAGTTATACTCTTGACTGGAACATATCAAAATTTTCTTGATCTCTATTTAGTGGTGTTTTCTTTTCTTTTAGTGGGAGAACACATGCTCTATTACTTGGTGAAGCTGCAATCATAAGATTGCATGGGATATCTTTCATGTACTAATCTGCAGTGTATACTTTATACGTCTTCATGGGCTGAACTTGGTTAGGTTCAATAGGCTTTTTAGTTGATGGGCCTAGGGTCCTCTTAATTTAAGCTCATAATTAAAGTTGGTTATTCGCTCAAGCCCATAAATAAAATGAGTTTGGTCCATGTGTATTTGTGTATAAATAATTTTTTTGTTTGAAAAAAAATAGGTTAATTTGATAACTTAACACAATTAATGTTTTTTATTTAAAAAATTAATTTACAGTTAATTTAAAATTTTATAAGGGAGCTTATTGTCCAAGTAGCTACAATTCTTATCTTATTTGATTTAGTAGGAAAAAAAACAAATTTATAGTGAAAAATAAGATATAATAAATAAAATATAAAGAATGAAAAAAATAAATTTAATATATAATTTAGAGAATAAATAAATTGATAAATTATGTTATTGGACTGATTCTGATATAGTTTGGGTTAAGCTTAGGTCTAGCCTAACTTGGCAAGTAATACATGCCAATTTATTGGTCCGATAGGCTTGAACTTAAATTCATTCAATTGACCAAGTATACCTGAATAGGCTAATTCAATAATTTAATAAATAGCTTTTTTGAATTAATTAGAATTTGTATTGCACAAGCATTATATAACCTGCTTCTCCATAGAGCATGCATTTGGATTTGGTCATGTCTTTAATCGCGGCTTTAAAAATAGACGGCCACAATTAAAGACAACAAAATGCCAAAAAAAAACTTAAAAATTAATATAAAATCGTTATCATTCATATAAAAAACGAATAGCTACACTTTAAATAATGTGATATGATTGGATTCGAATTCATAGAGCATTAATTATCGATCGGGTTGTAAGAATTTTATTAACTTTTATGGGGAAAATATAAAGTTAGGCATTCTTCTTTAGCACAAATCAATATATGCATTTTTAAATCATTTAATTTAAATTAATAAAGAAATTATTGTTTAGTGCTCAATGGAACATGAAAATTTTAATGATGTGCACTAAATTCTTAATTAGTGAGACGACATTATTTAACCTTTATTTTTTTTATTTTTATCCTTTATAAAAAGTGATTATTTTGTTATTATTATAACATAATAACTATTTTTTACAAGAGAATAACTAATTTTTATAATTGAATAACCACTTTGTATAAAATAAAAAATTTTGAATAGTATCTTAACACTAATTAAGAATTTAATGTCCATGGGGGCCAAATAATACTTTACTTAATTAATAAAGTAAAGTTTCTTAAGAGTGGAGAAAAATGACAAAATAATCCTAAAATGAGATAACTAGTCGTTAGCACTTCAAAGTTAATTTTATTAAGATGTTTTTTAAGTTATATCCAAATACATCGGTACATCTAGGCGTTTATTTATTTTTTTTTCTTTAATTATTTTCTTTTATATTTTCTAATTTTGTTTGTATTTTTTTAAATTTTCTTTAATGTTTTCACATTTTTTTTAAGCATTTTGTTCTAAATTTTTTTTTAACTTCCTTTTCAATTTTTTTCTTAAATTTTTTTGGTTCTTTTCTTAAAATAAAAATTATAAAAATAACAAAACAAATAAAATTTGAATTTATCGATACATATAACTTAACGAACACTTTTTATTAAATATGGTCACACTTTCTATGACACCCATGCTATGGTGCACCATTATCCACAACTTCCCACCCCACAAGGATTAAAATGAAAGAAACAAAGGAAAGCAAGATTACAAATGGAGACTAGATCATTTCCAGAAGCGAATGAGCACCCTCACCAGTTACCAGTTACCACCCAAGAAGTAAAACTTTCAAAAGAGCCATACGAATATAAAGACCATTCTTTGCCTGCCTAAAGTATGCAGCTCTTGAATCACCATCAACATCCAGAGTTATCTGCGTCAAAGTAAGGGACCAACTCAAACTTAATGCTTGTACTCAAAACGAGGAGAAATTTTTAGGTATGATCTATTAAAGATAGATAAATTAAGTCAATCATAAATAAATATACAAATATGTCAAAAGTGAATCCCACTAAAAAAAATATATGATATATTTATATGTCTATTTATAATTAGTTTAGTCTAACTAATTTTTTTTAATCGAGTTTGTTTTAGAATTTTTTTCATAATGGGTGTTCAAAGATCACTTGACATGAGGCATAGGTAGGTGTTTACTTCGTCAAGTCTTGGAAGAGGGTGCATAACCACAGCATGTTTCTGCATCATCTTTAGAACATCTTGATTCACAATATACTTCCCTCTTGCCTCTTCGTAAAGGTCAATTCTCTCTCCAAATCTTTCTTTCTGAATGCGAGTTTGATAGACCACATCACACATAGTAGCCACTTCCATAAGATCAGCACTTTCTTCCCACTTCACTCCCTTTGATGTTAGATAGTCTTTTATATCATCCTATACAAGGAAATGCCAGAAACCTTATATCCTGAGTACTATGAAACACGGAATACTAACACAAACACAAGACATGATATATATCATCTTATCCTGCCATGCTGAAATCGTAATTAGTATGTTCAACAGTTACCTTCATTTTGACCACATGAGGAGAGACAGAATAGATTTTCACATCCTGGTACTTGGCTAGTAAGTATGCTAGTGAGCGAACTGTCCTCCCATTAGCAAGGTCTCCCACAAGCGCAACTTTAATTCCATCCAACCTTCCTATCTCCCTTTCAATGGTGTAAACATCTAGAAGAGCCTGAGTAGTTTGAAAAAAGGAAGAGCTTTTAAACTACCACAAATACCAATCATCAAACAGCACAATTAAAAAAAATGAACACATAAAATCATCTTTACAAGTGTTAAAAAAAAACATACTTGAAGGTACTTGTAGGTGGAAAGAGAAAGTCCATAATATCTTGTTCAATTGGTTTGGAACGTAGGATACAATAAAAATATGGCCTACAAGTTTTTGTCTCGGTTCTCTGTATCAAGATACAAAGGAACTCACTAGATAAAATGGAGCCAAATATATTGTTTCTGTACTTGGTGGTGGGGTCTAATTTTGACTATGTAGATCCTGGGCATTTGTGGTGCAATGAGAAAAACATGAGGTAAATTGGATAATTCAATGGTCACTAGGGACAACAATTAAATTTGTCAATGGGGCACTAGAGGAGATTTTATTAAGCAATTTCCTTTTATAACCAGTCTATCACAACCCAGCAGCCGCAATAGGTTCTCTATCGTAGCAAAATGTTAACTCATGGATTTTAACAAAAGATATTTAGTCAAGCAAATGTCATAAATGAAGATGAAATATAGGGCAATAGACTCATGATTGGTTGAACCAATGTATCTTCTTCCTATCAAATTGACATTCTGTGTGATTGTGAAGCATTACATTGTGTAGAATAAAGAAACCAGGACGTTGATAAGGCTACGAGATATTAAACAATATAAATATTGTAAAATAACAAAATATCAAGTGTTCATATATAATTTGAGGTGTCGTTTTATATAACCCGACGTGACTATGTTTTTGAACTATAGCTACAGTGTTTAATTGTGTCATGGCAAATTTGTGCGTACCTGGGTGGGATGCTGCCCGGGACCATCCCCTGCATTGATTACAGGAATGCCAGCAGTAGCTGCAGCTGCTCTAGCAGCACCACTTTCAAAGTGCCGCATCACAATTATATCCGAGTAACTCTCAACTGTTCTTATTGTATCTGCAAGATCCATGTAAATCAATTAGCCAACCAAACCCACAGGAAACGTGGTACTGTAAATTGAAGGGTCTCACCTTCAAGCGTCTCTCCTTTAGCTGCTGATGAAAACTCCCTAGCATTTTCAGTTGTCAAAACCTCCCCACCTAATCTTTTCATGGCTGACTCAAATGAAAGCCTAGTTCTCGTGGAGGGCTCATAAAATAAGGTAGCCATGAGAAAACCCTTTAGCATTTGGCTCCCAGAAGAGTTTCTTTCAATATTCTCCATATCCTTTGCAATTTCAAATATAGCATTGAGAATATCTCTGTCAAATTGTTCAGCTTCAATCACATCATCAAGTTGAAATTTTTGCCCCACTGAGAAGGAGGGTTCATTTTCAACTTCCAGAGCCTGGCACTGAGCTCCATCTTTTTGTAAGAATCTCTCAGTTTTTCCCCACTTCGACATTCTCGGATTTCCCGAAAATATGGATTGAGCACAGCGTATTGGCTTCAAATAACTCCGTGGCTGACAGGAGATTTTCCTATGAAAGCACAAATAATCTACTGGGCATTTTGCTATCTTGGGAGGAGATGCTCCCATATGCATTGAGTATAAAAATAGCGAAGATGAAGCAGCCATTGAGCTCTACAGAAGCACAAAACTACGAATTTTGAGTTTCAAAAATTTTCAAAAACGTTGTATTCTCTATAATCTATGTAGGAAGAAAAAAGCAGGAAAACAAACAAAAGTACATCGAAAAAGCTAAAATAACTTAAACTGCTTAGAGGAATAATCTGAATATGCTTATAAGCTGCGCTTCAGTATTAACGGCAGATTCCAGAACCAAAGCTATTGAAAAGCAAAAGCGAAAAAAACCAAGGCAAGTATGGTTAATAACTTAATCCAACCCAGCCCCAATAAAATCCAAATATTTGAATTAGAAGCAATGAAAAGAGAAGCTGAGATACTGTTATTGGCTTGTGGGTTTTGATCAATTTGAAGGCAGACAACGGCTACAAAGAGTGTTTCAGAGGAGATGTTCCCCTAGCAGACGGCTAAGTGGAGAGTCAAGCTTTAGTATAGACATTTAGTAACACGGGCCAGGGCTTCTAAAAATTTGTGTAGCAGATCCGGTCATATCTCTTTAATTATTGTACAAAAAAAGATGATCAAAAAAATACTGCATCGTAATTATTTAAAATAAATAATAATTATTATGTTATATGATTGATTATATTATATTCTAATATGATTAGATTTGAATAGTCTGTTATATTTGTAATTCTTTTTTGTTGAGAGTAAAAAAATTTTTAGTGGAGAGTCTGTTTATTTTTTTATAAAATTAATTTATTTAAAAAAGTTTTGTTCTTTAAGTATTTATTATTAGGATGACACATTATTAAATCTTTCAATAAGTTTTTATAAACAATATATTATCATTAAAAAAAGTACATGTAATAAAATAATAAAAATATAATAAATAGTTTCTTAAATAAAAAGTTCACAAATAAATAAATATATTTCTCTAAAAACAAGAGTTGACTATATATAGTTTTGTTTATATACTAAGAGTCTCTTCAAATTAGTCTGTGCATTAATTGAGATTAAAATTTTCTTAAATAATATTAAGGATGTACTCTCGGTATTGGTTTAGTGCATTTAAAAAAAGTACACTCCTAAGTTTAGATCTCAAAGTTCAAACTCGAATAATCAACATAAGAAATATACTTCCTTAACTACTAAGTCAAATTAGTTAACTATCATTTTGGTTCATGAAATATATGTTTTGTATTAAATTAATAATTCAAATACTCTATCCGTTTTAAAATAATAGTTTTTTTAGGAGTTTTAATGTGTTTCAAATTATTTGTTATTTTACATTATCAATAAAACATTAATTATATATATTTTTTTAATTTTTATCTTTATTTATTGTTATCTTTAATGTAATAATAAGAGTTTAAAGTGACTTTAATAAGAGTAATTTAATCTAATACAACTATTTTTAATTTACTACAATTGAGACACTTTAATAACTTTCTTAATTCTTATGTTATTACGTTAATCGTCATATATTTTGAAACGGATGGAGTAATATTTACATTAATTAAATGCATCAATATTGGGGAAAAATAATTAATAATAATAACTGCATCAATGACTAAAATTCAACTCAATTAAATCCCAAATGATTGTAAATTCAATCTTTAAAGAAATGCTTTTTTTCAAATTATGTCAAGTTTCAAATTTGATATAATTAATTAATGTAAATTAATACAAAACATATCTTTCATACCAAAATACTCCATCCTTTTTAAAATAATAATCATTTTAGGAGTTTTAATTTATTTTAAATTATTTATCATTTTATATTATTAATAAAATGTTAGTTATTATTTTTTTAACTTTTTACTCTTATTTATTATTATCTTTAATCTAATAACAAGAATTTAAACTGATTTTAATAAATGTAATTTAATTTAATACAATTATTTTTTATTATAATTAAGTTCCTTTAATCATTTTTTTAATTCTTATGACATTACCTTAAACGTTAAATATTTTAAAAGAATAACACTTACTCTAAAAATTATGGAGTTTTTTTAATTCTCAAACTATTAAATTCATACAATGTTTTTATCTTTTCTTACATATAATATTTTATTACAAAAAGTTACCTATATTATTTATTATTTATATTAAATTAATAATAAACAAACAAATGTAAAGAGAAGTGTGAAAAAGATGGTAGATTTCTCAAAACTCTCTTCTTTCTCTGCGGATTTATCATATCTTTCCATGCATGTTCTTGATGATATTCTCACCCCCCGTGAACCATTCATTTTCTAAATAATGATATGTACTAAATATCAGTGGTAAAAAAATAATTGTCATAGCAAGATTATTTTCATACTAACTTACACGTGTACTAAAATTAAGTCCTTTCTTAAGTATTATAATAGGATATTCTCTCATGGACTCAGTGTATTTAATTATAAATATAAATTTTCTTAAAGTCTTAAAATTTAGACTTAATTAAGATAGAAAGCTGACTCTTTCTAGCTATGGAACTTACAAATTAGGAATACTAAAAAATGGATTCAGTTATGTTGTCTTTGACAACGAGACTCATATTTTTTAAATTATATTTATTCATTTATTTTTATATAATCACGATAAATAAAATACACGTTTTTTATATAATAAATCATGATCATATAAAAATAAATATATAATTATAATATTAACATGATTGATTATATTACGTGACGCGATCCAAATGAGATCAGTAACCTCTTGGCTTTTGATAGTATCATTACAAATTACAAAATAGGAAAGCTGGCATTGTTGATTGGTTGTGGCATGGAAAATAGGTATAACGGCAGGCATCCAGATCCTCCAAACCAATAACCCCAGTAATGAAGAGAGGGCTAGGTGGAATCTGAACAGAACCATTTCTCCCCCAGCCAAACTATCAGCATCAGAGTTCTGAATCTAGACGTTGGGACCGTTAATTTACTCCCTCAATAGTAGTCCTTTCTTTAGCAGTTAGCTACAATTTATCTACTTTTTCTGAACCCAGATCCCTGTTCAGTCTGGGCCCTTAGATGATGCGCGGGCATTGTTACTACAGTATCCACGCGCCATCCAAGCCATCTAAATGCAACACTAAATGAAACATGACCCAAACAAAAGAAAGGGAAGAGAACAGAATAAGGGAAGGGTACGTAGCTAAATGATAATTTCTATTTCTATTATTGAATAAATCAAATTAATAAAGAATTTTTTTTTAAACTTTGTCCTCACAACGGCAGAACCCTTATGCTTTTCCTTGCCGCCGCCATGGGCGGGGCGATGCCTGGTAATACCGTAGATGACCGTTGTCACAAAAACCAGAACCCATTACCCAGAATGCTACCCCAGACAGCTAGCATTCTGGGTCTCACCCAAAATCTAGTAGCTTGAGACCCAGTACCCTGAACCACACGAGTAAAACGACCACCTCCACCACCAGCGCCGGAGATGTAGGTGACCTGCCGGAGAACGGTGCCAGTGACATCCATAACTCTCTGCCACAATGAAACCTCCAATGCACCTAGAATGAATCGAAGCGGGAAATATATAGCTCCTCCTCTGCTTTGTGATAACGTGGCACGCGCTTTGGCCTCGCGTGCAGATATATTCGACGTAGTTTTTGTTTTTTCTCATTTTATAATGATCCAAAATTTTTAATCAGACTTACAGGTTAATCATGAACCAACGTGTATATATAATGGGGAGAGCACTACGGTATTGGGGCTGTACCGTACCAAGGTAAAGAAATAGTATTTTTTTAATTTTTTGACTTAATTTTTTTTATTTTTTAATATTAATTAATTAGTATTTATGTCATATAATTTTTTAAAAATTTTTTAAAATTTTTTAGAATTTTTTCTAAATTTTTTTACATCTTTTATACACTATTCATTCATAATTTT
>JASKGM010000011.1:6406456-6420176 GCA_034509205.1 Ceratonia siliqua | reverse complement strand
GTAAACTCTCTCAAGTAAATAAAATATTGATATCTTATGAATATGGAAGAATTGTCCATATATATATATATATGTAAATGGTGTAAAATAATTGATAGAAAAGTTTGATAGATGTTGTTAGGTTCACGTCAAAACCTACAATTTCAACAATGCACAACTTGATAGAGATTTGTTGTTGTAATCATAAAACTTGCATATATATATATATATATATATACATATGTATATATATACATATATATACATATGTATATATATATATATATATGTATATATATATATATGTATATATATATATATGTATGTATATATATACTTAGCAAATGATTGACATGTTCCAGCTTAGTACTAAGTATTTAGTAGTGAAATTAGACCAAGATATTATAGATTTTATATATTGTTCATCTATTTCAACATGGTGATGCAATATTGATACCATATGCTTTATACATTACAAAATAAAATAAAAGAAATTAAGAGAGTGAGGTATATATATGCTGATACTGTGGTCACATCAAATTCTGCGATTACAAGTTACCCAGTTGAAGAGAGAAAATGAATAAGGAGTTTTATTAAGTCAAATGTGCACAAATATTGGAAGTAATTTATATAGCAGTCACAGCCTTCCCATGGCCATAAGTCATGACTCCCACTTTTTTCAAGCCCACAATTTTCAATCGTCACGGAAAAGCTAACAACTGTAGCATTCAGATTGAGACCTATATAGATTGTGGTGTCAACTATATGTGATTAAGGAAAAGTCACACAAATTATTTTGAGCTTAAAAATAATAATTAAAAAATATTTTTAAATTATAAAAATATTTTTGATTAATAAGATTATTAAAAATAACAGTTGTGATTAACAAATATTAAAATAATATTTTTGTTAAAAATTTTATTAAAATATGATTGATTATTCTTTTATTTTATCTATAGTATGAGTTTTTATTTAAAATTTTAATTTTTAACTATAGAAAAAGCGTCATTCTGCGTTTTTTTATGCTTATGCCTTTTTTATGAACCATTAATCCAAGCAGTCTTTTTAAACAAAAAGCATTTTTTTTCCATCTTTTTAAACAGTGATTAATTGATAAAATTCATATTATTGCTGCGGACACTAGCTACAAGAATTTAACATCAAATCCTTCTTTTACTAAAATGAAGAGAATTTGAAAAAACAAATTTACTTCTAATTAACAAAGTGATCAATGTAGGATAGGAACAACGACATACTATAAATGAAAAACACTTAAAATTTAATATATTCTAATAATTATTGTAGTATTTTTAAATGACTTATAAAGTCTTATTTATAGACAACTCAAGTAAAAAATCTTAATAATATCAAATATAATCTTACTAAGATATTACGAAATGGAATCACATGCATATTGTTAAATTTTAGTTAATGCTTTTACTCAAACACTCATCTTTATTCAATTACCTATAAATTAAAAATAAATCAGAAACATTATTTCTTCTCGATCATCCTGCATTAACAAAGATTAATATTATTTTCATATACTAATCACTATGAGAACATATGCTCTAGACCAATTTTTTGTGTTTTTTCTACCTTAAACAATATAATTTTGTTTGTTTTGGATGAGCAAGAAAGCTGAGTCGATCTAAAAGTAAATGCCAAAATTAGGTAAGTCTATAAGTATTTGGTATTTGAATCAACCTAACATAATTAAGAAAGTCAACTAGAATTCCTCTCTCCAAGGTTCAACCCACATTCTATATGTATCATGTTATGCGAGTTTTCAAGGTCGTCTCTCATAAAATATGCTCTCTCTTTCTTTTGGGTAAACCCTAATTATTTTGATTGCGGTCAATTCTATGCTTGCAAGATCCATGCAATTGATTAAGATGAAGTTCTTAGTTCTTACCAGGTTTTGGACATTGACCATGTTCTTAAATGTCCTACACTTAAAGACTTGGCCTAATATTGGAGCCATGCATTAATTTAAAGATATAAGATTTGTCACTTGATTAATACATTTTATATATTTTTTAAATGACTAAAACAAAATCACTTGTAATAACGATGAAACGCTTGCATTGAATTAAACAGTGTCTTTATTGAAAGTATGAAAACAAGGTACATCTGATAACTCGTTTGAGACTGCTAACGTCTATCTATGGCATGCACTAATTTGTGACATAGATTACTATAGTTTGATCTTTAAACAATTTTTAAATTCTCAATTTAATGCTTGAAAGATTTTGTTTTCTTAATTTGGTCGTAACGAGATTTTGTTAGTAAAATAATATTGTCATTAATTCACGTCAACAAAGTATATATTGAGTTAAGGCATATTAGTGTATTTGTTAATAGCATGATCATTTTGTTAACTAAATAAATAATATTGGAATATTAAATTGAGAAAAAAATCTTTTAAAAATCAAATAGAAAATATTTTAAAAATCTTTCTAGAATTAAAATAATAATATATTTTTTTTTAAATTATGAATCCATATATATATTTTAAGAGTTTCATGTTATTGAGAATCTAAATTCGTATTTAACTATAAAGAGTTTTATCTCTAGGCATTTTATTGTGGAGTGTATGTCTTACCACTTTGACAAGATCAACATAATATTGGATCATTTATTGGGTGGGATTCATATATACTTCTTTCAACGCTAATGTTTGGCATATAATATTTGAGGAGAAATTCTTTGGAATATATAAATAAGTCAATAAAAAATAGTTATCTTTACTGAACAATTATCTCATATACATGACTTTTTCTTCTTTCCAATTTACTGAAGGCAGAAAATTTTGTTTTCTTGATGACTTTAATTCCAATTACTACCAAACCCATTTAGCATTGAATTAGACTTCATTCCTGTCAATTTCAGATATTGTTTTATAAAAAAAAATGGCTTTTAAACTTCAACCCTTTAAAAATTACTCTGTTTTAAATTATCTCTCGTTTAAGGTAATGACACAATAATTAAGATAACTATTAAATAGCCTCAATTGTAACAAAAAATAATTGTATTTGACTAAATTACCCTTATTAAAGTCAACTTAAACTCTTATTACTATTATATTAAATATAATAATAAATAGGGGGGGACGTTGAAAAAATAACAATTAATACTTCATTGGTAATATAAAATGACAGATAATTTGAAACAAAATTAAGCTCCTAAAACGACAAATAATTTAAAACTGGAGGGAATAATAAAAATTAAGCTTATAAATAAATATATAAGCACGTCAAATGTGAGATTTATTTTTAATATAAGCTAAACTAATCATAAATGTGCAATAAATATGCAATAGGAGTATCATGAGAAATTATTAAATAGACATGATCAACAAAAGATAGGTGAACTAATTCAATCATTCATATATATATATATATATATATATATATATATGTATGTATGTATGTATGTATGTATGTATGTATGTATGTGAAACACACTTTTTAATTATATAAGCTTTTAACATGTTTACATGTTTATTCATTATTAGATTGTTCCACTTATTTTTTATAAATTAGGTGTACCTAAGTGATTATTTTTTAAAATTAATTTATTTATAAAAATATTTGTTAAGATATATTGGAATGTACCAATACATGCTTTTTTAATTTTTTTAATATTCCTTTTTTATAATTTTTATTTTTTAAAAAAATTAAAAAATACAAACAAAAATAATTAAATAAAAAAATAAAAACACATCTAAATATATTGATCCATCTAACTTAAAAAATATCCTGTTTGTATTTTGTTGACATTCGATTACTCAAAGGGACAAGTTCTCAATTGTGCCAACGCAAATGGTTGAAAACTGAGGAATACTGTCTGGTTGAATGCTTCAGAACTCAGAAGGAAGGTGTACCTTACGCTTTGAAAAAGCCTCACCATTACCTTTCTACTATTCGGGGCTGACTTGTTTATGAACGGTCAGTGAAGAAATTAAAGCTCCTCTCAAACATTGCTCGATATTTTTGTTATATTTTATTCTGGTATCTATGATAGTATATTCTTGACGTGGTTTTTTATAATTTTTATTTTAAAAAATAATTTAAAAAATTAACATAAGTATTTAAAATTAATAAAAAAGAAATTTTTTTAATTATTTCTTAAAATAAAAATTATAAAAAAATAAAGCAAAATACTACTTTAAAAATATAACTACTCTAAAATAAAATAACAAAGAACTTTTATTTTATAACGATCTAAAATCCTTATAAAAGAAAGCATACTAAACTTATGATAACAATTATGCATTGAATGATAAATCGATCTTAATTTGTTTTATTGCCCAATAAAAAGCGATTTAATTCTTTTGATATATTGAGAATCGGCCATATATTTTTTTGTCATGGAACGAACTTGGGAAAAACGACAAAACCAAAGACGAGCAACAACAAAGTAAGTAAAGACAAGAGGACCAGAAAGGCTGTCTTTGTAGAGGTTCATTACTTAAACCTCCACGTACTAAATTCTTTTCATACATTCAGCATAAAACCTAGAACCTATGCTTAAACCTTAATTCGTCACAATCACTTCTAAGTGGCGAGCATCTGATGCCCTCCCCCCAGGTAATCTGGTCAACAAGTCATAAATTGAAATAGTGGTGATCAGTGATCGCTCATCTTGATCTAGCTAATGTTTCTTTCAGTAAATAGCAGAATGATGCATGGGTAATACGGAAGTTTTGGACCTATTGTCAATAGAATGAGGAGAGAGAGAGTTACTACAGAAGTAGCAAAACCTGAGTCTGTTAATTCTTATCTACTAAATCATATACTGTGATCAAGTCAGGTAAACTTTGGTTCATTGAATCTCAAGGAAACAACCAGTGCAGGTGTATCCAAGAACCATATTGGGGAAGATACTGAAACTAAATTAGATGAAACGAACAAGAAAGAAAAATATGATTCCAGCATGTTGGAACAATGGAAATATGATATTACCATGATTAACGTAACTGTCAGCCCATGGCTTTTACAAGGTGGCCATCAACATGGCTCGGATTTTGGCTCTAAGCTCATCAGAAACTTCAGTAGTTTCAGAGGGTTGAGATGGCGCCCTTGAATGGTTATATGATTTAGATAATTCTACAGAAGCCTCCCTGCTAACCCCTCTACCCTCACTTGCTTTTGACCGTTCAGATTTCATAATTATCTCCCCTTCCTCTGGATCCATCTCTCTTTCAGCATGAGATCTACTCCTATGCTTCACAGTTCTGTGTCGGTGCCAATGCTCACCATCAGAAGAACTATAATCCTTCCGCTGTCGAGAATGTCTCTGCTCATTGTCGGACAAGCTACACTCTTTATGCCGTCTTCGAGAAGAATGACGCTTTTCATCAGAGGAGCTATCATATTTACGATGATGCCTTGAGTGCTGAGGCTCATAATCAGAGGAGCTATCATGCATAGTGCCCTTGACAGAATCCCTGTCCTTAGATGAGGAATGTCTTCTCTTGTGCTTATGCCTGTCCCGGCTGCTGTGTGAAGATCGATGAGATCGGTGCTTTCTTCTCAACCGTTTGCAATCCCTTTTATCTTCTCCCTTCTCCTCCTCTTTTTCTTCCTCCTCTTCATGTCTACTGGATCTTGAACGGTACCTACGTTTTGATCGCCGTTCAGTACTATCAACAGAAAATTTCTCCTCAGACTTGTGACTTTTATCTGAATTATCGACATCAAATGGAACAGAACTTCCTTCCCTTTCTTTGCCTACAAGATTCCCGGTGTCAGCACCCAAACCTGAAATTCCAGATCCAGGTGGCTCAACTGATAAACTTCGCGCTGGTTCACTTTTCAATGGTGCAGTTCCTCTTTTTATCATGGCTGCAAACATCTTTGCTCGTTTCAATCTCTCGGCCTTGAGCTTCTCCTCTTTTGACATACATGCTTCAGAGGAGTCAGCCTCACCTGCTGCTGCAATAGCCACAGTCTCTGCAATAACCTTGGCAACAGGGACAGAGATACTAGCCTCTGCATTCTGCTTTGACTTCTGGACAGAACCCTGTGGTTGAGATGAATATAGACTCCCAAAGCTGGACAAATGTCCACCATCACTGCCAAGGCATTGACCATTACCACTTGAAGTCTTCGTAAAAATTTCTAAACTCGGATTCTTAATACCCCTAGTGGCAGCCTGAAGAATAGCTGCTGCTGCTGCTGCATCCATACTAACTCCAACCTGAGGCTGGGTGTCTTTAGAAGTTGGTTCCTGTCCATCCTTCTTTGATTTGCCAATAACCATTTTGAACTTCTCTTTCCGGTCAATATCATAGGGTAGTAGATCAGAACCCACAGATCCAAATGAAAGACTGTCACTTTCTTTCTGTGAAAAAGATTTCTTGTCCCCTGCACGACCTACTGGATCATGTTTCTCAAGGAGGAAGCCCTTGCCCGGCAACTTTGACTGTAAGAAATTGGAAAAAAAAAAAAGTAAGTTGTAGCTAACAATTCCAGTAGCTCACAGTCAATTTTAAAAATAATTTGAAATCAATAAAAGAAGTCTCGAAAAATTTGTGGAATGCACTCAGCACACAATGCACAAAATGCCAATAGAATCCAAATATGACATGATTACCTTGGCTTTAATACAGAATGCAACCGTAAATAAATCTCAATATTCCAAACCTCAGCAAAACAAAAAAAAAATTACCATGGCCAATTTGAAGATTCACATATTAATAATGTAAATAATGCATTTAATAATGTAAATAATATAGATATACATACATGTCACACACATACAATTTGTGGCAGACAAATACATACACACTATTGAAATTTGAAAATAACATATGTTAGGTTACTGCTGATAAGTCAGTGGATGATGATGCCTATTGATCACCATAGTGTTATAGAAATTATTAAATTGCTCAAATTGTTTTGTTTAGGGTGGTGGAGGACAGGAGGCATTCAATTGTTAAAGACAGAAAGGTAGAGCAACCAGGTCGGCTTGTCCCATAGTACAAGGTTGTAAAGTGCGGCTGATTTCTTAGGCAAGGTACAAGCCACATAAAAACAGATGAAAGTAAGCAAGAAGAATTTAATAATTCTGAGAAACACACCTCTTGAGAATTTTGAAGAACTTTCAAATAGTAAGGATGGTATTGATTAGATGGCAGAAGAAATGGGAACCTTCCATGTGCCCGATCCTGTTCAGTAAGAACAGCCTCAAATTCTTTGCCGTTCTTTAAGATGAACTCAACTATCTTCTCAATAACTCTCTTTAAGTCAGACGGAGGTTCCACAATAGGTTGTTCAATCTTGATTGTAGTGGGCAAAGAAGTCTGTGACTTGTCCACCACATTGGACTGTGAAGCCAAGGCATCAACCTTTTTTGCCCTAGTTGTGGTTGCAGGCTTAACAGTATTGATAGAATGATTCCGCTTTATGACAGGAACTTTTTCTTTCAAAGAGGATATTGAATTCCTGGAAGTACATCCATTCTTCTTGACTGCATCCAGAAATGATTCAGCCTGTTCTATTCCCTGAGAAGTAGAGGTTTTTACAGCATCAATAGCTTCCTCACATTCATTACTTTTGAATTCAGGAGTTTTCTCAGTGGCAACATCCTCATCCTCTCCGGATCCATAGACAGATCCAAGCAAAGACAAAGCACCGCCTGTTTGATCAAGCCCCTGACTTCCATTGTTGTCTACAGATGAGTTTCCATCATCAATGTCAAGTTTCAGAAGTTCTTGATGATCAACAAGAAACCTAAAGTATGCATGAAGATGATGATCAGGCATCAAGAACCCAAACGTTGGATTATCTCCTTGTTTCACCCTCAGAATAATTTCTGACTGGCCTCCATGTTTACTGACAAACATAGCAGTCCTTGCAATAATCTGATGCACCTTCTCATTTGGAGGCTGGAAGAACAAACAAAAAGAATTTTCCTCAATAAATGTGAAATTTCAACATTAGCACAACTCCAAATTTAAAAAGGATCTTGCCAGGCAGAATAAATAGATAGATAATCTTACTAAACAAACACTAGATAACCTCACATATACTTGAATAACCATAAAGATCAGGAAACAGAACTTTATGAAGATACGTTTCACCCCATTTAATCTCAAGAGGTAAAGAACGAACGAATTTCTACCATCCTAATCCCACCTGCACGACCCTTCTCATGACATCAAAAGGAAAAAAGGAGCCTGTGAATGGCTACCTTAGTCACAAGAACTCCATTTCAGCTCCAAGCATCTGAAACTTAGACATGGTAAGCCTTAGAATAACATATGCACTCTATACAATATTCACCTATCCACATCGGTTAAATAATGAAAAGTCAAATATATATCATCTTAAAAACACATGATGAGGATAGAAATTAGACTAGGGTTACTCACCAGGTTTGGAAGTAAGATCTCAGGTACTGGGAAGTGTGGACGAAAACCAGAGTCGGTATCATTGTTTGTTGCCTTGGGGGACTTGTCAGGATTTCCATATGAAAATGTAACAGTATGATAGCCACCCGAAATTACAGGCTCTAAACCGTTATCTGAACATGGACACAAAGAAGATGATATCCATCATCAGAATTGCTTATAATACTTGGCAGCAACAATATCAATACCAGAAACAGTAATATCACCAAGACAGAAGAAACTAAAGGTAAATGACAAAGACAGGTGAAAACATTCTTACTTGTATTCTGACAGAGGAACTGTAGCAAATTACATTCCATCCTGCAAAGCTGGAGAATGTTGTTGAAAAAACAAAAACAAAAACACTCAACAAACAAAAAACACTCAACAAAGTTTTAGGCCCAAAAAAATATTTTCACTGCTCCAATGTTCACTGAAAAGATTTTTATCTGACTTGATATGCGGCAATGCACCATTGACCATCGCCTAGTTGCACCTAGTTATCTAAAACAAAGATATCAATCTGTCCAAAAGATAAAAACAAGTGAAACTGACTTACTTAACCTTATTTGTCCAAAATTTATTCTAGAGAGATATCAGCAACCACTTGCAAACCAAAAAAAGTCTTTGCTAATATACAAATAGTGTGTCACAGGAATATAAACTCTGCCAGTGTGTTAATGTAGATAACACCAGTAGCTTTTTTTTATAGCCCCAGAATATGTTCAGTGCCAACCTTTCATCATGTAAGGCAATATTCTAGCTGACCAAGTTCAAACCAAACAAAATTGTCAAAATACTAGTTTTTCTGGACTATGATAGTGTTGGAATGTTTATGCTTTGCTAAAAAGTTGATAAGGTGGATAGATAGGAAAAGCCAAAGTATTATTTATACTATACACAAGGAAGTAAAGACATTTAAAATCATCACAATGCTCTAGAGGCAAGATAGGGTCCAACTTACTAGATTATCATTATCAACTATCAAGGATTTCTTCTCAAAATTCAATTCCAATTTCACATCAAATTTAGATGAGTGAAGCTTCAAAATGACAGGTTAAAATAATAACCATTTTTCCATACTACTCACTCTCCTATCAATCAGGGGCATAATATCTTTGACCTTCTATTCTCTCAAACTTTTCCAATATAACTCCAACAAACACAATCAATCACCATTTTCCTTCCTTTATATCTATAAATTTGGCAAAGCAAAGTATAATATTTATAACATATTTACTTCTTATGAGAAGCATAATAGACGCCTGGGCTTAATCCATTTTCACCCAATGATTTGCGCACACAAAAAAGCGAACCTCTTCATTCAATTAAGTAAAATTTATGATATTTCATTACATTATTTAATAATTACGTTTCCATCCGCCAAAAAAAAAGCACAGAAAAACATTGGTTAAACTTCACACATCCTCATCAAAACGTGAACCAAGAATCCCAAAGTGCTAAGACAATCCAATTAAGTAATTCCAATTAAAACTGAAATTGAGGGCGAAAATAAACAAAGAACAAAATTTAAACTTAAGTAAACCAAAAAGGGAACAAAAATAAACCTACTATGTTATTACCTTGTTCTTGTTCGTCGGAAGATGATGAAGGTAGATCAAGATAGCGTTCATAATCAAGGTCTGTCTCGAGAGACGCAGCAGCAGCATCGGGGTGATGAACAGGACGGCGCTTGAGGCGCGGTGGTATAGGGCCAGTGAGGAGGTGGCGGACGTCGTAGCGGTCGATCGAGAGAGAGTTCCATTCAACAAGAGCTTGGCTTGAGTTCACGAAGGCGGCCGCGTCGTCGTCGTCGAAGAGCAGCGCATGGCGGCCAACCACCTCAAGATCCATTGATTCTGGACCGCCTGATTGCTCGATTGACGACGGAGAAAGAGGATTGAGAGATGTTGAAAGGCCCCTTTTGCTCACCGGAATAGGATGTGATTGGCGATGAAATTAAAGGTGTTTATGAATGTTGGATTGTGATTTTGCATCACAATTTATAGGCTGATTCGTCGAATTGATATGATAGAAACTTTATTGCCAATTGCGATCAGCGAATTGCTATAGCGATTCGTGAGCTTTTCAATGAGGTTTAATTGTTTGGGCCCACCAAGCTTACCCTTATGTTTAGCTTTTCTGTCTTCATATGGTTAGGTTTCTGTGTCAATCGTTCTCCCAGACTGTGCCCTATTTGTTAGGCCCAACATGGAAAATTTGGGTCTTTCAGCCTATCAAAAAAACATTGACATGATGTAAAATTGTTTCTGGAATATAAAAGGGTAGATTCTAGTATTCTTGAATTTTTAATTTTTAATTAAAAAATTGTTTTAATTTTTAATTTTGTAAATTTTTTTATAATTTTTATTTAAAATTCTTGAAAAAATATAAAGGAATCAAAAGATATTTTTTTTACTTTTTTTATTTTTTATTTTATTTTTTGAATTATTTTTGAATTAAGGTGTTATACAAAATTTATTAACTTATTTCTTAAAATAAATTATAAAAAAATTTAATTTAAGAATTTAAAATTTAAAAATTCAAAACATATTCTTGAATATTATTGAAGAAAACAAATATAAAAGTAGGGTGTTACTACCATGTGTAGGAGTGTGCAATCGAGTTGGTTAAACCGTCAATCTACCTAAATCTAACTTAATTGAGAAAAAAATTAACCAAATTAATTATTATGCTATTTGGCTCTGTTACATAGTATTTTAATCGAACTTTACATGATTTGATTGACGGTTTGATTTTTTTTAAATCGTGGTTAACCGAACCGAATCGAACCATATATATTATTTTTTAATATATATATATATAATTAATTCTATAGATAATTATATATAATAACATTTATATATAATTATAATTATATATATTATTTTTTAATATATGTAATATATTATTTAATATTTATAATTTTTTTACTTATTTACTAATAATTATTATTTATGATCAAAAACGATTGTCCGAACCAAATCGAACTGTTAAACAACAGTTCGGTTTGGTTCAGTTTTTAACCAAAAAAAATTAAATAACTGAACCAAACCATTTATATTTAGTATATTCGATATTTGGTTTGGTTCGAAATCGAACCGTACACATCTTTAGGTAGGCCTAATATATTTTGTTCTTACCTTTTACTATTTTTTTTAATTTTTAATTCTTAATTCTTAATTTTTTAATTCTTATTATGAATTAATTATTTTTTATGTTATATATTTTTTTGAAAATTTTTAAAAGTTTAAAATTTTTATACTTATTATACTATTCATTCATTGTTTTTTTAGAATTTATTTTTCATAGATAAAAAATTCAAAATTTTTAAAATATATATATATATTACATAAAAAATAATCAATTAATATAAAAAAATTAGAATAAAAAAAAGAGATGGAAAAGGAATATGAAGTATGCTAAAATAATATTTTTATAAATTATTCAGACTCCTCCATACTAGATTGTACTTAGTTAGTACTGACTAGTGACTTACATTTTGACAAGAAAATAATACTGATCACTGATTAAAAAATAATAAGTTGATTAGTCTTCTAGTATCTGATGTAATTCGTCTTCTTATTTGGTACTTTTTGGTAATTTTAAAATTGTGTCTTATAATAACATTGGGAGAAAAATAATAAATTTCATATATAATTTAATAAAAAAATTAAGGCTTAATTACATTTTTGTTCTTCCTAAATTGTTAAAGTTAGAATTTTACTCTTTTTAATTTCATTATGAATAATATAGTCTACTTAATTTCATTAAAGTTATAGTAAAGATAATTTTGGTCTTTCTAATTTTATCCTGAGAGATTAAAATTATAATTTTAATAAAATTATGAGCATCATATTATTTAAGATAAAATTATAAAGACTAAAATTATTACTCCAATAAATTAAGATAATAAAAAATATGATTAAGCCTAAAATGAAAGTGACACTTAACCTCAAATTTAGCCACGTTGTCCATTTAACCCACTAGCCCTTTCGGTAAATGCTAGTTAAAACAAGCCAGCTAACCCGGCCCTAACTAAAGCATGATCCTTGAAAGGCTAAACCAAGCTACCATAGTCCACAGGGCATGGTTGATTTATATTTCTTTTTCTTTTTCAAAACGTTTTTGTGTACACCGTATATATAACTCAAATTATACATTGAACCAATGAGAATTAACAATTGGTTTGATATTTCTAAATTTGGTTCCTCTGTGTAATATTTTTCAAAAGTCCATTGCATAAACTAAATGATGCACTATAGATATGCAATAATCTCGCTTCTTCTCCTTTTAGAGCAAATTTATATTCTCTTAATTTTTTTTTTGCGATAATAATGCATTGCAATTTTCGCATGCAGAATCATGTACAAACACAGGTGACTTTACTTGAGTTTAACCCAAAAAAAAGAAGGTAAAATCATCTCAACTTAAATGCAACAACTATCAACTTGCCCTTCAATTTCTAGAATGCAACATGCACTTTGGAGGTATAAAATCCCTATTGAAAAATTGGATGCCAATACCAGGTGAATTGAAACAAAATCTACTTGGAATTACTCAAACCTAAGATATTTCCCTTTTCAGTCGTTCTCCAAACACAAAAAAGATCAGCTGCTAATAGTAATAGACATTAGACACAGTATACAATCAATAGGGCTACAACAGATATCTCACAAGTGACTTATCTAACGTATACAAACACAAATCATACAGAAGTAGACAGCAAGGCCCCCGCAGAAGTTGGCAACTGTTTTTCTATAAATTGAATGGTTGACTGCAGGTATTTGTCTCGGACATTCAAACATAACTTCGCAGTATCAAGCAGTGTGAGGCAAACAGACGATGTTTCTTTGCTTAACTGCCAACATAAAAGAAACGGAATGTGAGCAGAAGGGCGAAGTAGAATATTGCACATATCAAATACGATTCTGCAATTCCTAGTAACAAAATATGCTTTGCACGCATAGTCCGACTTCTGTTTTCTTTAGTTTTGTTAGAGATAATAATACGAGTATTGGGCTATTCCTAAATAGCTTAAATTTTTTAGTTGAAAAATCATTGACATGATATCAGAGTCCTCTAACCAAGTAGTCAGAAGTTTGATCATTGTCGCTCTAATCTTTTTAATTAAAGCAAAATTTTAGCATAAGATATAGTAGACTTGTGCTTTGTCCACGCTCCAAGCCCAAAGGACTTTTGCTTGAAGGAACATGTTTTTTTATGGGTTTTTTCTTAATAATTTAAGTTTTTTTTTATTGAAATAGTCCTTGACAAGTTTCGTGTTCCTTTTCAATGGGTGGGAAAAGGGAAGGGGGGGGGGGGGGGGGGGGAGCGGAATTG
>JASKGM010000011.1:6359372-6384797 GCA_034509205.1 Ceratonia siliqua | reverse complement strand
AGAAATTTTAGTAACTGAAACTTTTTAAATGAAAAATAACTAAAATTAATTATTTACATTTGTTATAAAAAATAAAACAACATAACATGCACGTGAATGAAACTAGTCAAACCTAATTAGCTTTATTTTCTTTTGCTCTTCACTAGTATTTAAATATATTAATTAATTATAGCTGTATTAAGCTGGAATATGTTTGGCTTTGACCTTTTTCTTTTTTCTTTTTCTTTTTTCAAAACCTTAATATAACATTATAAAAATGAATAACTGTTCTCACCGTCTGGAATTAATTCACCACAAAATTTTAAATAAATTTTATTTTAAAAATATTTAAAGTTGGTGACTAATTAATTTTTTTGTTGTATTTATGATTTATTTTCAAAGAAAAATGTATCTGAATGAATATAAATGATCTGTTATATATAGTTATTAACTATATACAACTGCAGAGTTAACCTAAGATAATGAATTCAAAGGCTTTTTGAGTTTAGATAAGAAGCCGCATTGATAAGAAGGTAAGGTCAAAATAGTAGGTGGGACCCACGTGGAACTTGGCCTGTTGACCGTCTATATCGTTGACTAGAGAAAGGTCCACGAAGGAAGGCTTTGATCATGTTGGCTTTTTCTTTACAAATGAGCAACATGTATTTTATGCCAAAATGCCAATTTCATTGCCCTTTCCATTCTCAATGCTACAAATGCGACTCTTTCCATTTGGTATACTGATTTTTCACAACTAAAAATGACTTCTTTTTTGTTTTTCACTTATTAATTATTTTCAAAATTAATTGTTATTTTATTTCATCTTATTTTTTTATTACATGAGAGCACAAATGCACTAAAAGTTTAAAAAAGATACGATGAGTACTTAATATTAAAATAGGTATTTCTACACTAATAGGTCTTTAGTATTTTTTTTTGGTTGATTTTAGAGTTAATTAATAAATAATGCTAATCACAAATTCTATAAATACATTTTATATTATGATAAAAAAATATTAGGATGTGTGAGATAAGTAGATAAATTAAGAGTAACATTACTCTTATTAGATAAGTCTATAAATATATTTTTAAATAACACCAAAATAAATTAATAAATCTCATACAATACTGTTTTAAAATATGGTATCTATAGAGTTAGTTAATGAAATTAATTCTTAGTTCTAAACTATCCTTTTATACATATTTTTCAATGTAATTCTCATTTCCATGATTCCATAACCCACAAAAGTAATTTTGTATATAAGTAAAGTCACATCAAATCATACTCTTTACATGATGAGTTTGGTTGAAAGTATGAAATTCTACAAAGGATAAATATCAAATCTTTTCGGGTGAAATCAATTATTAATTTTATAATTATATGATTGTGAAAGTGGCATCTATTTTTAAAACAATTTGGCGTTAATTATTATTTATGTAAAGGGAAGTTTACCATTAATTAATTCTTTCAGAAGTTTCAACCCACTTGCTTTCAAATTTTTCAAAATAAAATATGCATTTGAAACGTAAGGTTAATTAATAATTTTCAAACTATGGATTTTGAATTTGACCGGACAAAATTTCTTCCATATTATTGTGAGAGATGGTGCGCTAATGTACTACTCAAAATACCAAAAACAAATGGACTACTTATAATCTTTTCCTTAATTAATTACTCCACAAAAATATAATTAAAAATTAAACTGTCTAATCATGTGGCTAGAAAAAGTCAATAGTACTCTCAACCTACTACATATTGACAACTAAATTCATTTTAGACACTTATTAAATAAATCTATTCTAAGAAAAAACTTAAACATCTCGATTTTTTAAGAAAATTTTATTATTATTAAATATATCTCAAGATTTTTATTTGAAGAAATTATTGTTTGAATTATAAATTATAAATATGCATATAATGGCAAAAGATGTTTTCTCCCTTCAGAGATCCCAAAAAAAAAAAATACCCCAACAAGAAGATAAAAAGAAACTAGTAAAAAAAATTAGTATTGAGAGAAAGGTGCGCTTAGTTTAAAATTAAATTATTGTTTTAAAAATTAGAAGCAAAGATAGTGAATCACAATTTATTAGTTTGACTGTGATGGGACTAATAATAAATATATAAAATTTTTAAAATTTTTTTATATTGTATTACATTATATATTAATTATATAATGTATAAAATTAAATAATTTAATATAACAATAAATATTAATATATAAAAAAATACCATCAAATCTCTTATTTACATGAAATAAATTTAAAATAATAAAAAAATTTATGTATTATATTTATTTATATTAAAAAATAATCATATTATTTTAAATTAAAAATTCATAAAAAAGTGTCAAATGACGTCTTTTCAAACAAGAAAAAGTAAACCATTTGAACTAGTCTCATTCACTATTTTTTGCTATTTTTGATCAATTTTTTATTTTTTAACTGGTTCGGTTTTTTGTTAATTAATTTTGAAAACCTGATTTCATCAATTTTTTGATCCCAACCATTCCGGTCCAATTTTTTTAAGAGTGGTTTAAAATTAAATGATACTGGAAGCTGTTGAGGTTTCTTTTTAAACAATGTTTGCAATTTACGAAAAATTGATATAAAAAAAATATATAGACAGGCAAAGGTGTCATTCCAATAATTGTACATAGTAATTTGTGATTAAAAGAGATTACATTTTAAAAGTTATTTATTAACTATAATATTATTTTAATTTAAAATAAATAAGTTTAAGAAATCAAGAGATTAAGGGGATGTTTGGAACCGTTTTTGTTTTATTATTTTTTAAAATAGTTTTTAAAAATAACTATAAAAAAAGTTTTATAGAACAAAAAATAAAAAATTTGTTTAGGTAAAAATATTTCATCAGTTATTTTTTATGTTTTTTAGAAAATAAATGATAAAAACAAGTCAAAACACACACAAAATTATTTTTTATTTTTTGTTTTTTAATCATTATTTTTAGAATTAGTTTTTAAAAATAACTGATGAAAGCACTTACCCAAATAAATTTTTTTATTCTCATAAAATATAAAAACAGTTTTAAAAATGTGTTCCAAATAAGGCCTAAACTCTTTCAAAAAATATACATCAATATAAATAAAGTAAAAATTCATAAATATGTTTATTTTCCTATTATCAACGATATTTATAATATATAGACCAATAAGCAGTCTTTAATTTAACTATCAATTAATGTCAATGGTCATGAATCATGTGTCCCTATTGTATATTGAATGGCAGAAGGAACTGTATTTGTTTAATTAACGTGTTAGTCTTAAATAGGGAGTACATATGTATGACTTCTGAATTAATAGGCACTCACAAATTTATAGGAAATTGAAGGGAATAGCTTGATTATTTCAGACAAGTCAACTTTATATAGAATATCATAATGACAAATTAAAAATTAAAAATTAAAAAAAATGTTCTTGTATTGTAAAATAATTTTTTTAAAAAAGTCCAAAGTGAATAAATTTTGATGTGAAAAATCATGAAAACTTTAATTCTTTAATTTTTTTCATAAAATTTAAATAAAAATTATAGAAAATATTAAAAAAAAACACTGCCAATTAATTCAAAAACAAATTGACTTAATGGTGAAAACAAGTGTGATATGTATGGTTAATTACGTAAACATCTAAATTTTAGTTAAATTACTTGGTTATTATCTTACTTGGAGTCATATCATAAAAACTATTTTGGGTAAATATCTTAATCTCAACTCTCTTTGACCAAATCAAAAAATTCTTTAACTGAAATACGTACACACGAACTGACTCAGACACGGTCTCAACACTTGCTTTTCTAACTCGAATAATTATATTTTCACACATTTCTCTCTTATACTTTTCTCACATTTCATTTTTCATTATAGATATAATATAAAAAATAATATATATAATTAATAGATAATTGATAAATAATAATAAAAAAAATATATAAAAAAATACAAAAAAAATATAAACAAAAAAAAAGTGAGAATATTATTGTTGTTCTAACTCATCCTTTTCTCCTTATATTAATTCTTTATAATAGCAAACTGCCATGTGGCCCCTTACGCACCATCTGACCTCACTTCTCAAATCTTTTTCAATATTCAAGTTCTTCTCTTCTTCTGATCATATAATATTTGGTCTTGGTCCATACCCTTTTTATTGCCGAGTCCATTGCATCTCTCTATCTCTGACTTCAACCTGTTGGACCCTTCCTTCTCTCTGTGATCTCTCGCTCTCTCTCTTCCCTTTCTTTTCTTCATTTGAAAAAAATTTGTGGGCAGAACTGAAGGACTCCTTTTTCATACTGATCCAACCGCTTTCTTCGTCCCTAAGCACTGTACTGTGTCTGTAAATTCTGCACAGTACCGAAGAAGCTTACATACAACATGGAAGTTACATGCAGTGATTCCATTGATAACTCCAATTCTGCACATTCTTCTCCTGTCATGTCCTTCAATGGGAAACGACTTGTCGTAGATGAGATGAATTTCCTCGTTGAGAATAAGAATAATAAGATTGAACATGAAGAAGATGATCATCATCATCATATGGTGCAGCACAGAATGGATCTTCATGTGGATGTAAGCAAATTGATCATGCATATTTCAATAATTTTTTAATTATTTATTATTAATTAATTACCTTATAGGTGAATATATTAACTATTATTTTTTTAAATTCTTGTTCTTGTTGTTTTGTAGACTAGTTTAGATCTTCTTACGAAGAATATCAGTAGCAACAGATCAACGGTGGAGGATGGAGCATCAGAGGATGATAAGAGAAATCTTGAGGCGTGTTTCTCAATTTGTTTCTGTATTTTATATTATCATCAAATATAAAAAGAACTTTTAATTAGATGGATTTATAATAGGATTTTTTTTTTCTTCTTTTTTCTGGGTACAGTTTGCAGCTTTGCTAGCTGAATTGCAGCAGATGAATGCTGAAAATCAACGTCTGAGAGAGCTGGTTGATCAGGTGAACAATAACTACAATGCCCTTCATATGCAACTTCTCAAACTGATTCAGAAGCAGCATGATCATAGGGTAATTCAATTTGTTCATTGCAAATCAAAAGATATATATATATGTATTCTTTCTAGCTATTAGAGTATAAGTCTCTAATCTCTCCTCCTCAATTATTTTTGGTCTTACATTATCTCTTTTCTATTTCTAAATTAATTGGGTTTGTGTAGATTAAAGGAGCAGGCACAGATGAGAAGAGTAGGAAAGGAAGTATGGTTCCAAGGCAATTTATAGATATAGGTCTTGCTGGGTTTGCTGAGAAAGATGATGAGCCTTCGCAGCAGTCATCCGAAGGGAAATTCCCAGAAAGCAAGAGCATGGTTGATTTGTTAGAGCGCAAGACTCAGCAGCGGCAGAAGGATAGTGGAAGAGATCATAGTGCCAAAAACAGAAGAGATGATGAGAGCCCAGAGCCAGGATTACCAGGTTGGCTCTCTAACAAAATCCCTACGATAAGTTCTTCCAGCAGCAGGGTTGTTGATCAAACATCATCAGAAACCATGTCAATGATCAAGAAAGCTCGTGTATCAGTTCGAGCAAGATCAGAATTCTCTATGGTTAGTAATTAAACTCAAAGTTCTAATTATACTTATTGGCTTATTAATATAGAAAGTGTACTTCATTAGGAACATGTTCTTATTGTTTAGATGGTCTGGAACTGCAGTATGCAGTTCCCGAGGTGTGACAGGATCAAACGAGAAAGCAACGAATGGGGATGCAATTTATATAATTAAGCATAGGAATTCATGTGTTGATTAGAAGTTGCATAACTTTGTTTTGTCAATTTATCACAGATTACAGATGGATGCCAGTGGCGAAAGTATGGGCAGAAGATGGCAAAAGGAAATCCATGTCCACGAGCTTATTATCGTTGCACTATGGCGACTGGTTGTCCAGTAAGGAAACAAGTATATATACTCTTCCTACTATCTATGAAAATTTACTTTCTTTTGCATCAAGGAGCTGAAATGGGCAGAAAATAGATATTCTGATTTTAGAATTTGCTCAAGACAAAACCCTATTTTGTCTCTTAAAAATAGTGTAATTATCATTTTTGCAGATTTTGTGTATCACTTTAGTAGTATGATTTTATTCTAATTTCATCCTTCATAATAAATGATACAAAATATATATAAAGTATGTGTAGTGTTTTTCATAATTTATATTGAATCTATAACACATCAAAGAAAAATTTTTGAGTGAACACGGTTTACCACGTCATTTATGGATCACACTTACAAAATGAGTGAAGCCTGTGTGTTTCCCACTGCATATATAGTGGGCCCTTACATTATATGTGGTCTCTACTTTTACCTTTTTGTGAGTATAGGCTATGAATGACATGGCAAACATAGCAATCATAATTATATACAAAACTCAGTTAGCCATAGATAGTAGATATGTGATGTTTTCAACTCAAGCATATATGCAAGTTTATACTCAGTTTTCCTTTTGTCATCCTTCCTTAGTGGCTGCTCGGATAGAAAGCAAATTAGATTTTGTGGATTGGAGAGGACTCGGGCTTTATTTATATTATTTAAATTGATAAATTACTCACCCATCATAAATAGTTAATTTTTAATCCATTGTTACTATTATATATATCATTATTAAACTCAAACCCAGAAGATAAAACCAAATTCAATTGATAGCTTTAATTTCACCGTTTCATAATATTAAAATGATAGAAAAAGGTTATAAAGTATGTGTAATTTTTGTTCGTAGTTTATATTGAATGTATAACGACACCAAATCATAATTATATACAAAACTCAGCTAGCCATGGATAATATATATGTGATGTGTTCAAGCATACATGTTTATGCTTAGTTCTCCTTTTCTTATTCTTCTAACGACTGCTCGGATAGAAAGCAAATTAAATTTTGTGAATTGGAGAGGACTCAAGCTTTATTTATATTAATCAAATTGATAATTATCCACACATTATAGATAGTTAATTTCTAATCCATTGTTCCTATTATATTATTATTGAACTCCAACTTGACAAGATAAAACCAAATTCAATTGATAACTTCTACATGATATTAGATTTAAAAAAAAAATCAAAAGTTTTAATAATCAAACATTCAAACCCAAATAAAAATTTCATTAGTACGAAGTATGGAGTTGACAATTACACAATCTTCATTTCTATGTTTGATAAAACCATGAAGATTTATATACCCATAGTGCATTATTGTCTCTTTGTAGGTACAAAGGTGCGCAGAAGATAAAAGTGTGCTGATTACTACCTACGAAGGACAGCACAACCACCCGCTTCCTCCCACTGCCAAGGCAATGGCATCCACCACCTCTGCAGCTGCCTCAATGCTTCTTTCCGGATCAATGCCCAGCACCGATGGCCAAATAATGACTCCAAATATATTAGAAAGCGCTGCAGCTGCCTGCTCACAGAACTTCGCAACCCTCTCAGCCTCAGCTCCATTTCCAACTATCACATTGGATCTCACTCAAACCAATTCCTCACTGCCTGAAAGGGTATTACCGCAGAACCAGGTCAGCATCCTCGCTCCGATCTTGGCTGACCAGAAGTTCGTGCCGGTTCCGAAATTTCTCGGGCATTCTCTGACTGAACAAACTAAGTTTTCTGGGTTACATGGATCTCAGGGGACGGAGAAAACTTCGTTTGCAGAGACAGTAAATGCAGCCACGGCGGCTATTACAGCAGACCCCAATTTCACGGCGGCTCTTGTGGCGGCGGTGACGTCTATCATTGGGAGTTCTTATTCCAACAATAATGGTAGTGGTAACAATAATACAAGCGGAAACCAGCAGTCTAATAATACATGAAACAATTAAGAAGTTAACTCTTCTTTTTTTTGGTCATTTTTCCTATAGAAATCGGCGTAGTTGATCTTTTTCATCCATGTCCTGGATATAAAAGTAGGTAAATGCTACTGAGTTTTAGTCTTGTTTTTGCATACTTGAGGTGGGGAGATCATTTATGAAAATGGACGTTGAAGTTCATGAATAATTGGGTTTGGGTAGAGTCAATTAGTTGCTTGCTTCATAATTACATGTCATCATTGGTGGGTTTCAGATTTTATTTTATGTAGAAATTTGTTTGGCTTCAAGGAAGCTTCAATTCTTTAAAAATCAGTAAATGTTAAATTTACCCTCTGGTGATCATGTTTATCTATAGTAGCCATTTTTTTTTTTTGGGATATATACATGTATAAGAATGATGAAATAGTAATAAATATATTAAAATTAATTTTATTTACATATTTCTATCTTTGTATTTAAAATGATGTATTATATAATTTTATATTTTTTTCTAATATCATTTTAAAAATATTAAAAATATTAAAAATATTAAAAAAATAAAAATAGCATCGAAGTACAAGGAATATCTTAATTCATAAATTAAAATTATTTGATATTTTATACATTTGTATATTTAATAATTTAATATTATTCAATAATTCTGGGTCTAAAATTAATATATTAAAGGATTAATATGATTTTTTATCTCTATAATTTTAACTCATCAAGGTAATGGGTTGGTAAACAAGTGACAGAGTTTCTGATAGGAATACATGCGGTGATATGGTATCACTTTCAAATGTGCAAATTGAAAGTGCAGTTATAAAAATACAAGTTGAAGTAGTATAAATGCCATATAAAATATTTTTTGGCCCTGTGAACATGAAATTGACAGTTATATCAGTTATGGATATCCAGGACCAAAAAGTTTAAAATTAAAATTTTGATAAAATTATAAAAGTCAAAAGTTATATTATCCTTCTATTAAATAATTTTTTTGTTCAGTCATTAATACTCTTATAAATTAACAAATTGGTCCTGATAAGCTATTCATGATATAGCAGTACAATGAGACGAGAGTGGCTCCACATGTGGAACCTATGGGAAGGCTACACATCCCACACTCCCTCCATGAATAGTTTGAATTTTTTTTAATAAATTATATCTTTGACATACCTCAAATGGGATATTACTTGTATGGTGGTCCAGCAAATTAATATAAGATAAGTAAAGTAGACAAAGCATTCGAGACAAGGAACAAAATTTTGTTTTGAGGTATCATTTTGTTTATTTTGAAAATGAAAATATTTTAAAAATTTTGTGAAATTTTGTGAAAACAAAAGATTTTTAAAAAAACATTTTGAATAGTTTTAAAAAATATTTTTTTTAATTTTAAAGGATTAATATATAAAATTATATAATATAATAAATAAATACATTCTCATTCAAATAATATTAATATAATTAATATTCATAAATTTTAACAATATTTAACATACATAAAATATATAAATTCTTTGGTGAAAAAAGACACATTATCCTATTAATTCTTCATCTATCTTAACTTTTTTTAAAAAAAATAATTAAATTCACATAAAAAATTTTAAAATAATTGAATGACTATAGACTACACACTAGGGGTGTGTAGTCGGGCAGTTTTAACCTCTAAACCACCTGACTCGAACAAACCCAATAAAATCTCTAACCAAACCATACAAAAATGGGTTGGTTCGGTCAAAAACCGAACATTGTTCATAATGGGATGGTTCAGTTAACGATTTGGATTATCCAAACTGTCGGTTTAACAAAACCGAACCGTATATATATTTTTTTAATATTTAATATTTTACATTACAATTTACATTTACATATTTTCAATTTACTCATTTAGAATTTGAGTCCTAGAACATAGAAGCTCGAACTGCAAGATGAAACTAGTAGTAGCGAACCAGGTCTCCAGCTTGAAGCCACTCAAAGAAGACGAAGCTCGAAGGGTTGAATCCAGGTCTCCAGGGCAATCACTATCACCATTCACCAATTGTTGCTTCCATTTACAGTATTAGAGAGAAATAACTTGTCTTTCTGAGTTTTTGGATAATGGTTTTACTCAATGAGTCGGTGACGATGGCCGTGGATACGAGCTTGCATGCAAGCTTGAGTCTTGTGGGGTATGGCAGACTTGGCTCTGCGACTCCACTGCCTTCATAAGAATCGACAACTCCAAATCTATGGCTCAGATTCAACTCTAACTTAGGGTCCGAGCCCTTTTATTCTACAAAGCCATTGTTTTCCGTCTTCTGTTCTAGAAATTCTTCTTCATCCTCCTCATCAGCTTCGTCATCTTCTTCCCCTTTTGACTCTGTTTCAAACCTCAATCTAGCTTGTGAGTCTCCCTTGTTTTCTCTCTCTAATTGGAATGCCAAAGTTTTAATTTTTGTGATTGGTATTGAAATTAGGCCCTTTGATGCTGCACATTCTTGCATATTTGTAATTGCACGGTGATGACATTTACTTACTCTAGATTTTTTTGCAAGATGGGGTTCAATAGCGCACCTAGAAGGAGGAGCTTCGTCCAAGGTTTTTCACTCTAGCTTTTGCATTTTGGTTTTCTTAATTGTGATTCTTAGTTGTTTTCTTATTTGAAGATTCTGAACCATAGTTAACCGCCCACCCAAACCGACCAAACCACAAAATAGCAGTTAGGTCTGGTTTGATTATTATGCCTATATTAACCCTACACCAAACCGAACTAGACCGTCCATGCATGTTTGGTTCGATGGTCAGTTACAGTCAAAATTGAATCTACCCGAACACCCCTACACACCTACCCCTTTAAATTGCAGGGCTTAATTAATAAAAAGTTGCATTCTCATTCTCACCCCATATTCCCACCTACCCATTTATTAAGTAACCCCTTCACATGCCTCCAAACCAAGCACCCCCTTCCATATACACGCCACTAGCACCAATTCTTCTTCTTCTTCTTCAGATTATCAAGTTTTACACTTTAGTGACCTAGCAACCGCAGTTTCAGGGGGGAGAAATCAAGTTCTTGAGGAACTACAAGCACCGATTCTTCTTCTGATCTGTCTAAAAGGGAAAAACTCAGGGATCGTCTTCTCCCTTCTTTTTTTTGAAATCTTCTTTCTTTTTCTTCTCCTTCTTTTGAAATCTACCAAAACTTATTTGTGGAGTTTTAATGATTTTATTGGTAAATAGGAAAACTCAATGCAACGAATCGGTGAGATTTCCTTCAAAAAGTACCAATTTGTTTATGTTTCGCTTGAAATTATTGATTTTCTAAAATGGTTCCAGTTTCATTTCGATTACGCACAAAATTAAATATTTTCTACGTTTCGACTATAACAACACAAGATTTTAAATGCTAATTCGAGGAATGCAAGGCTACCTGCAACTTATAAGGGATTGGCCACTAAATCATACAACTAAAATACTTACGTAATTTTTATAATTATTCATCATTATTCATATTTTCTTATTTTATTTTATTACTTAATAAGTGATTAATATTTTTATAAATATTATAAAACACTATTATTATAAAGATAGATTGTCTATCAATTTTTAGTCAATTATTAATAGAAAGCATGAAATTTGCAATTCAATAATAGAATAGCACGATCAGAGGAAACAACTAAGAGGAAATCATGTGTGAGAGATGCAGTTTGGAGGCAGAGTTCTCGTGATGCGGATGCAGATGAACAAAAGCTGCGTTGTTCCATATCAGGACAGCTGGACACACAACTTTGATCAAACTCCCAACTTTCTTATCAGGTTATGATTTAGGGATCGTGGCATCCATTTCCAAGAATTTCATTGGCGAAGATTGCAGTAGAAAAAAAAAACCTCAAAATATAAGAAAAAAGTTTTATTAAACTGTGATCGTCTGACCATAATTTAAAAAGACCTCAGAATCTCAATCCATGTTTTAGAGAGGCATCTATGTATGAAAATATATATATAAAAAAAAACTCAGGTAAACTTCAATAACTTTTACAATTAACAGTGCATATATTAATAAATATTAATAAAAATAATTAATTAATTAAAAACATAACATATATCATTTATTGATTGAAAAACTTAATAATATGTCATTTATTGGTTATATTATTTATTAATTAAAAAACATAATAATATGACATAATAATCTTATAACAAACACTAAAATAAATTTGCCTAAATTTTGTCAAAAATATAAAACTCACTTTCGAGGCTTATCCCATGAAAATAAATAAATAAATGATTAATATAACTTTTGAAACATATAATTTCACTAAATTTTTAATTTAATCCCTCTAATTTTTTTTTACAATTAAGTCCTTAAAATTTTAATTTTTTAATTTAATCTTTATTATTATCATTCTATTAATTGAATCTATATTAATAATTATAAAGACCAAATCGAAAACTAAATAAAACTATAAGGGTCCTTTTGTACTATTTAAAGGTTTTTATAGTTTATTCAGTTTTTTATTTAATTCTTATAATTTTATTAATTTAAGAATCAATTAAAAATAATAATAATAATGAGTAACAACAAAAATTAAATAAATTTTAAAAATAAAATTTTAAAGACTCAATTAAAAAAAATTAACTAAAAACTTAATTAAATTATAAGAACAAAAAATTATCTTAACCCAAAAATAAAAAAATATGAGCAGAAACTGAAATAAAACCAAGGTTGTGCACTCCCTACCACAAATTTAAATTTTAAAACCACAAATGTGTTTGTAAAATAATAACAAAGCCCGACAAAAAGTCAAATTTAGTACATTTATTCCGTAAAAGCCACAATGTGTAGGCCAACAAGTGGAAATTCGGAAATCATGTGATGTTTGGAAGTGTTTTTAAAAATTATTTTTTTATTTTTTTATTTTGTAAAAATAAAAAAATGTGTTTAGGTAACTATTTTTATCAGTTGTTTTTAAAAATTATTTTTTAAAAATAGTAACTAAAAATAAAAAAAATAAAAATAATTTTTTTATGTTTTAACTTGTTTTTATTATCTGTTTTTTAAAAAACATAAAAAAGCACTGATAAAAAATATTTTTATCCAAACAAATTTTTTATTTTTTTGTTTTATAAAATTATTTTTTAGAATTATTTTTAAAAATTATTTTTAAAAACAATAAAACAAAAACCGTTCCAAACAACCCCCAAATTATCCTAACACTTGGGAAAAAGTGCCATTTTGAACTATGCTTTTATGGCCATTTGTTGTATAATTCATGATAGACAAATTAAGGATCAACTTTCCAAACTGAAAAAACTGAAGTGTACCATATAGGCATAAATAGAAATCACATTATTACTTTAGGGACAAACCCTAAAACTTGGTAGTTTAATACAAATTTTGAGCCAAAGCTTGAGGGTTCCTCGCAGTATTTTGGGAGGGGGAAATGAGAAAAAGTGGGAAGAAACACAAGAATGCTAAATCAACCTGCAGATAAATACAATCCTAAAGTTTGCACATTATAAATTAAAAATCATGATCAGCCACAATTCAAGAAGAAACAGTAAGGGTTAAGAAAACCAAAATGATGGCAGTACATTCCTCAAGTTGTTTGATTTTCTCCAGTGAACTTGGGGTGCACCTCATATGTCTAGCAGAAGCCTGCGAGGATCCTCTACGATATCTTTGATACGACGCAAAAAGAACACCGCCTCTCTTCCATCAATTATTCTATGGTCATACGTTAGAGCAACATACATCATTGGCCTTGAGACAATATCACCTCCAACAACCATTGGACGGTTCACTATGGAGTGCATACCCAAGATTGCTGACTGCCAAAACCAATAACTGCATGAGATTTCTTTCTAAATAATTAATTCCATATTTTATGGAGATGATAGTCTCGCAATTATTAGGCATCAGAATAGATAAAAATAATTGGCTTTACACTTCTGAGAAAGCAAGTTGCATTTTAGAGTTATTGGTAAAAACTGAAATAGTTTTAATTTAGATGATATGAAAATACAAGAAAACTAGAAGTAAGAAGACTTTGTCCCCATTTCCTGACATCAAACAGAGTCCTAGGGATTTGTTGACGAAGAAAAATAATGAAAAAGAACAGGCAGTCAATTATTAAGTAATATCATATCTAGTAAGAGAAAAAAATTATGATATATCAGAAAGTTCTTTTATTGAAAAAGATAACACCACCACAGGTTTTATCTCGGCTGAAAAAGTCAAACCTGAGGAGGGTTGATAATAGGGGTACTCAAAAGGCTCCCATAAACACCACCATTCGATATTGTGAGATTGCCTCCAGCCATCTCATCAATTGATAGAGTTCCATTATTTGCCTTCTTTGCATAAGTATTGATTGCCTTTTCTATATCCGCAAAGTTCATTTTGTCAGCATCACGGATAACTGGCACAACAAGTCCCTGAAAAGGCAAAGAAAGAATAATATTCGTTATAGTTCAAACAAGCACATTAATAACTTTCTTAACCAAGCATAAGTTACATATTAGATAAATTCAATATTAGGAACCATTAAGCTCTCGAATGTTAAATACATAGCAGGCCCATTGTGAGTAAATTGAATACTCAATCAAACGTGAGTTGGATGCCAGTCTCAACAGTTTTAACTGTTACGCCCTTTACCAGAAATGATCAAGTTTCACAAAATAAGTAAGCACATCCAATCCAAAAGGTTTATCTACATAATGATATAAAGTGAATGAGGAGAGATTAAATGACTGATTAAAACCTTTGGAGTACCGACTGCTATGCTGATATCTATATAGTCTCTGTATATTATATCATCCCCATCAATGACTGCATTTACAATAGGCTGATGTTGGAGTGCATTAACGGCAGCCTGAGATAAAGAAAAAATACATACATTAGGAAATAAACATAGAAACTCAGCCATTGCAGTTTTCTCTATACTTCAATACTCCAATAACATACTTTGACGAACCCAGACATAAGTCCCAATTTGACACCGTGCTTTTCAAGAAAAGCATCCTTATACTCAGCACGGACCTTCATCAAATTTGTCCTAACAAGGAGAAGAGAAGTCAGTGAGGGAATGGCAAAGGCAATCTTTGTAGGTATAGAATGCCTTGATAACAAACACAATATCAATTAATAATAACTCAAAAATGATATTCAATTTTTTCTACCAACATTTAATAGATCTACATAAGCACCAAATTAGCTTCATTTTTTCTTTCCAAACATAATACAATACTGGGACTATATCTTTAAAGGCATGCATCACCTTATGGGCAATAGAAAATGTTCATGAACACATTAAGAAACCCAAAACTGAGGCAATTTTAAAAGCTTCTGCAACAATTTAACAGGCAGTTAAACTTACATATCAACTTCATTGAACGTGGACAGCAATGCAAACGTGTTTTGGGAATCTTTCAACCGTGTAGCGACCCGTTTCCGAAGTCTCGTCATAGGAACCTGTAATAAAAGGACATCAAGACAACTCTCACAAAAATGCTCAACATTATTCAGGTAGGTAAAGCAATTACAAAACCACAGCGACTCACTCGTCTTTCTCTTTCCTTAGGAGGAAGCTGTGGCTCAGTGGGAGAGTGCTGTGGAGGAGCAGGTGCTTTGGGCTTCTCCTTAATTGGGACAGTTTCAACTTTAGGTGCCTTCTTCTCCTCAGTAATCTTTTGGGTTGGCTGAGGAGCAGCTTTCTCAGATGTACCCTCAGATGGAGCAACGTGAGTGGCTTCAGCAGACCTTGAAATGATTGCTATCTTGTTACCTGGTTCAACTGTATCCCCTTCATTGACTAGAAGCTGTGAATCATTAAATAGATTACACAAGACAGAAAACAGCAACCTATATAATTCTTCCATCATTAGGGGGAAAAATCAGAAAAAAAATTCTAAACCTTAAATTACCTTCTGAATCACACCTGACTCAGGACTAGATACATCAATCGTCACCTGATAATAAGAAAGAAAAAATAAATAAATAACAACCCCAATTATATAAAATTTGGAAAATGGATCCATTACTCATTAGTAACCATTATGATCCTTTGCAGAGATTTGTATATTGCTTCAACATAGCACCTTATCTGTTTCAATTTGAGCAATTGGTTCATCAACTTTAACACTATCGCCTGGTTCTGCTCTCATGTATCAAAATGAAAACACAATCAATCACCAACAATCATTCAAGCAAATAAAAACTAAAAAAAATACAAGTTTGCTAACATACTCTTCAAGAATTTTGCCAGGGTGCCATCAGCAATGGATTCAGCCAACGGAGGTACCACAACGTCAACCAGATCTCCTTTATCACACAAATAATTAACAGTTTATCATCATCTTAATGATATTAGTGATTAAAATCCAAAATAAAATAACATAAATGCAATTTAAATGCCAGATGCCACCAGAAGCTGAATTAATCAAGTAAATATGCTGTAAGATGAGCAATTACTCCTGTATGTAGTCACATAGTTTGTACAAGACAAAATACAAATCCATCATTGTATCAACCAACAAAGCAAATCACTTACCTAGTAACCAAGAGAACCTTGAGTAGCAGAAACTGTTCTAAAGAAAGTTTCCATTATTGATTAAAATGCTTCAGTGATGTTTGACACATAAAGGATATCTATAACAATTCCTAGTGATGAAAATTGAAAGTGATCATCAGGAGCTGAAGATTGTAGGGCACAATCCACATCCAATGATAGTTCTCATTCAAAACGAATGGGGATCCTTAGAAAGGAGGTAGCCACTCACAAGCAAGTTATGGTCAACAAAGTGGTGGAAGAAATCTGACAACTAGGAGAGGAAGGTTGACAACTAAGAGGGGGAAATTAGTGATCAAGGTGTCATGATCACTTTATGGGTCATGGAAGGCCTAAAATTCTTCCAGAAAATCACTCTTGATTTTCAAAAAGAGATATTGTTTTGACCCAAAGGCCAGAGCCAGTATCCATCTACAAGGAATTATCACTTTAGCTCACAAAATAATTTCCCTTAGCTAAAAGGACAAAAATCAGAAACAAACCTAAAAATCCTCTTATACAGTATAAAATCATTTCTAGTAAAATAGAGAGCCTTAGAGTTATCACTTATAAGTAATAGATCCATTAATAACTTTAATTTTTAGGACGATTGCAATATACATATCATCATTTTCTAACACATGCACACACAACAAAAATAGAGAAATTCCAAACTAATTTTTAATCAATCTGATGCAACTGCAACAAGTAAAAGAGAAGAACTATGTAAAATATATGTCAATACTGTAATATAAAAATGATAGATATTTCTTCATTAGCATCCAATAGCTCACTTTAGAAAACTCAAGAATATACCATACTGCTAGGCTGCTAGCACATGAAATGATATGACTGAGATTGACGCATAAGCATCAAGAAAGCATATATCCTATCATCTTAGCATTTTGGTATAGTTTTGATTTTGGGACTGATTAATATTCCAAATATCTTACTAGGTTATATAAATATTTAGGTTATTAGCTTTACTAGGTTGTTACTTATTTAATTTTATAAATTTAATCACTGGGGCTATAAGCCCTAAACCTAAACATTAGATCCTAAACCTTCAATGCCCGACATTAACGGCTGATACATACACATGAAGTTAACCTTCATGAAAAAAAGAAACTTGATGAACTAGAAGTAACCCAAATAAATGAACACTGAAAGAGGTATGTCAAAATCTCACCATTTTCTGACGAAAATGAGCGACTCCATTTTTGCATGGTAGCCTCTTGATTTCTGGGAAAAACCTCTCTACACACCAATAAATACAGGTGACACTGAGAAACAGAAGGTATTTTTACATACACCATTCATTCATTGTTAATGTTTTGAAAGAACTGAATCAGAAATAAAATATTACTCCCAGACTTTCAGATAATTATATTTGCAGACAAAAGGAGTGGAGGAAGGGGAAATAACAAAGTAGATCTATTATCACTGTGCCACAAACTGCATAGGAAAAGTTCGGTAAAAGAATTTGGTTGACAATAAATGAAACTAAAGGCTACCAAACAGGCATCTTTAGGGCTGTCATTTTTTTCCCTTACATATTCTTTTAAATCAGAGAATTCTGTCATTGGAAACATCCAATTTCCTTAATAACACCACTAAATCTCAATACTAGGTTTTTATAATTACACAATATTTACATATAAGTACAAATTCACACTTTCATCAGCATAAAGCAACATACAAGTAGAAGTGTAAAATTTGCAACTAAATTAAAACTAAAACGAGGCAACGACACAATGGTAAATTTAAATGTATTCCAGGAAAATTCAGGGTGCACATGGTTTAGAAAATGTTTTCATATTTTCAGTTTCTAATATTCCTTATTTACTTTCTAGAAAAACCATTCAGTTCGTAAACAAATGTTTACAGATTATTTTATCTTCATGTTGTTGTAGCCTCCAAACCTGATCCCAACATTTCCTGATCTCATTGGCAAGCCCGATCTTGCTGCCATTTCCATTGTATATCCCATCAAGCTGGGTTCACCTTTGGGAGGTAACTACATTTTTTATTATTCTGGCTATTCATATCTTGGAGCTCCCTTGGCTAGTGGCACTGTGGTGCGAAAATGATTGATTATTTCTTCATCATTTTGGTTAATAGCAGTTGGGCATTGGGAAAGCACTGGAGGAACTGTGTAGCAACTAGCAAGCATACAGTGCATCAAATCAGGATGTTAGGAGAAGACAGAGGAAGACATGAATGAGACTGGAGAGTAAGAGAACAATGGGAAAAAGAAAAAAATATGAAATGCAGAAAATGAAAAGAAGTAATGGTTTGTGGCCTGCTGTCAATGAGATTGGCCAACCTGGGCACCTCAAGCACTTACCCTGGACCAGCCTTATTACTCTTGGGTAATAGGACTACAAGGAAGAGGTCAAGGAAGAGGTTTATGTCACCTCTTCCTCGCACATTGGCTAAGCAACCTCACGGGCCTGCAGATCAAGAACCAATGAGAGAATTAAACGTGTGTATCTCTGGAAAGTGGAAACCACTATACCCCCAGCATAATAACTATATTTCCCTGATAATTACTAAATGGATCCCAAGAAAAACCATGAAAATATATATAGAGGTATGTATTCTCTAACATTCATCCAACTCATACTTCAGAAAAACCCTGTCATTCTCAAACTATAATCTCTCCCTACTGACTTAATCATTAGAGGTCCTTCACCAGAGCTCCAACGCCAGCCTCTTTAGCAAGATTCTCTCTTGCAAATCAACCTTAATTGCTTGACTGGAGCTTATTGATTTGTCAGTACCCAAATTTCCATCAGCAACCTTTGGTCTCTACCATTTGTGAAACAGTGTGAGGGGAATCAAGATAACATCAAGTAACAAGGGTAAGAGGTGAGAGCGAGAGAGAGATCAGATTAAATTAAAAAAGACGGATTTATTTATAAATATGCCACCACCTATTGATAGGAAACAATAAAGACATCTCTTTTGTGGTTACTGTTTTCTCTTAAAGTCTATACCAAACAAGTTTTCAGGCATGTTACATACTTTCATATAAGAAAGTGCTTCAAGCAAGCAACATCTTACTGTCCCATGTTTCTAGTTCTGAGCCAACCATATATACATCCACTTAATAAAACTAAATGAAACACTTAAAGCACATGACTAAAACTGATGTATTAATTCAAAAGGTTTCACTAACCTCATGGCCTTCAAAATAATCCGGCATCCTGCAACAACAATATATTCGATGGCTAAAAATTTGCAAAATTGCTGAAACAAATTATGTTAATGCCAGCTATAAACATTTAAAACAAAACAAAACAAAAAAACACATGCACCCAAAATTACCAGGTGAACTTATATGATAAAACTTCTGGAGATTCCCACATCCTCCTGAACGAAATACAATCTGGTAAACATAATAAAAAATGGTAGTTGTAAGAACCTTAGAAGGACACCTGAAAAGTAAGTAAATCCCAAAACTATAAACAGAAAAAACACCAGGTGATGGTAACAAGAACCAAACGAGACTATGTTCCCTCAAGGTAAAAAAAAAGTACCATCCTGATCTCCTACTTATTCTGGAACCTAAGCAAGAATCACCATACAAAATGGGAATAAATCTACACACTAATACCTTTTTTTTTCTTTCAAATTGTTTTGCTGATAAAGTTAAATTCATAAATTGAAATCCAGGTGCAGAGATTTATATTTTAGGCAAGAGATATACAGTCTCGAATTAATATCCTCCTCCACCATAGTTGTTAGTACAGTGACCCGACGTGACCTAACTTTTAAGAAACTGCAATTTGGCTTTAAAACGAGAAAATTGTAACCCAATTATCAGAAACACAAAACGATTTGTCTGTTTGCGTTTGAGTTAAAGAAAACCTTAAGTCAGACTCCTAATACAGCTCTAACATTACTACTAACTACATTAAGAAGGATGAAATATACAATTACTTGAGTTGTTTCCGTCTCACAAGCAAGGCTTCCTGTCACTTACGACCGCTAAAAAAAACTAAATCACTACTTTTCAGCTTTAAAGGTAAGCTTTTAAATATCTAGTTATATTTGGTATAACAAATTTAATTTTTGAAATAATTAAACTTATTTAAGACTTATGACTAATTATTTTTGTTAGTTCTTGGTTTAAATTTATTATCTTGAGTATTTTGTATATACCATAGGCATGTATGTAGTTTACATTATATATTTTAAACTATTTTTCAATTTGTTCCTGAATCTTACGATTGGAATACAACTCATGATTCACGACTCGGAAATTTGCCTTCCGATTCGCAACATGTATCGATTTGACAACCATGCCCTCCACCTTTACAAGGGATACAAATGTTTTAATAATAAAATAAGTTAATAGGTCACTTGGTATAACTAGATAACAATGTATCCCATACATTTTTAGAAGAAATTTACTGTGCAAAATACTTAAATACATGATGAGTAAATTCAAATCAAATTCTCCAAGACTCCAACACATAAAGGATGCGCATTATCAAGGAGAGACAAGTAACATAAGCATGTATGTTACAAAGAATGAATTATACTCTCGTGTTTGTTCCAAAAAGTTTATTTTTTGCTGTGAATAAACAAAGCAGTATATAGTGAACAAAAAAGCAAGCAGTTGATTCCACAGATGAAGCTATGAACTGTAAATGGCATAATTTACTGACTTAAATTAAGCAAAAATATCCTCCCCCAATTATGTTGAAATTGAACGATCACTTATGAATCCCATCACATTTTGAACAAATTTCAAACAACACAGAAGAGACTAGGTCATTAATAGAAGCAAAGATAACCCTTTTTTTTTCAAATTGTTGAAGCATCAAGAAGCCATAGGTACAGATATCATTCAATTAAATTAAATTGTAGTTATAAAAATGGAAAGCATTGGATTAACATGGGAATCTTACCAATTAAGAATGAAGATCCTTGTCAAAACTTCCATAAACATTTTGCGAATTAGGAAGTAGCCAAGGACCCAACAATTACACATTTTATACATATGTTAAATGTTTATGTATGTTGTGCATAAAACACATGCTAAAAATATCATTTCAGTACGAGTAAATAATTCAGAGAGTAAGATACAACAGAAGAAAAATACCTCTTTTTCTACAATGGAAGAAACTCTACAAGGAACTGACGGGTGAATTTTCTGCACTGCCTGCCCTAGAAACTGATATAAATGCAAAGTAGGTATCACGCTACACTTCAATTCCCCAATTCACATACACTTGATCAAATTGAAATTTTAATATGAAAGATAAGTAGGACTGTGTTCTCACCGAAGGAGACAGGCTGCCAGAAGCAACCCTTCGCCTAATCACACCGAACATGTCTATGCTGTCGGGGTTCTCTTCTTTCTAACTTCAAATCTAATTTGACAATTCACAAGCTTAACAAAATTATACACTGAGGAAATACTACTGCCAACAGAAAATGCACACAAAAATAATGTCTTCAAATTTTGGCTACATTTAAAAAGCCAATTGCGAATATCCAATTCAAATGTGCTAAATGCAAACAAATTCTTGCAGAAAAAAATGCAAATACGATTTTCACAGCAACCAAACAGAGTAAAAGTGAGTAAAACATAAAGCATAATATACATGAAGAGAGATTCAAGAGAAGTTTGTGAGACTGAACCTAATTGGCGAACGCAGAGATTTTCGCGAAGAAGCAGATCAAAAGGTAGGTTTGATCGTCAAAATGACTGAGAACACATCGCCGCCAACAAGTCCTTAAAAATACTCTTTTTTTTCCTCTCGGTCAACCAGCTCGCGTGTTTCTAGACCTAACATTATATACGCGAGTCAAAGAAACCAGACTCAATTAAATTTAAAAAACATATATGACGTCAAATTATGGCGTTTTGGCTTATTCTTATTGTAAGTTATTTTAAGAATAAAATAATCTATATCTTAATCATCCAATTATTTTAAAAAAAAAAAGAGTCAGAGAAACCAGACGCAATTAAATTTAAAAAATATATATGACGTCAAATTATGGCATTTTGGCTTATTCTTATTGTAAGTTATTTTAAGAATAAAATAATCTATAACTTAATCATACAATCATTCTTTTTTTATTTTTAAAATTTATATATAAATCTACCTGACATGAATATTTTATTTAAATTTTTATAAAAAAATTAATATTAAAAATTAAAATAACATAATTACTTTTATTTAAAATATTTACTTATTCATTAAGATAACAAACAACTAACAATATCATTTAGTAAGACGGCGAATAACAAATAATTTTAAGTAATAATATTTTTAAAACAAAAAAAAAGACAAGTCATTAAATTTTTAAAACAAAAAAAAATTTTTAAGCAATGATATTTTAAAAAAATAATTTCTTTTTAAGTATTGATATTTTTAAAATAAAAAAGTTAATTTTTTTAAAGTAACTATATTTCTAAAACAAACAAAAAAAGAAGTCACGTAAAATATATTTTAGAGATATTATATAAAATTAATGATATTTTGGTCATATTATAAAAAAATTTTTTTAATTAAAATATAAGGGTCAACTTTAATCTCAATTAAAAAATTATGTTTAATTATAATTTATTTTTAATTTACAAGAGAGTGATGTGTAAGTTTTTGAAATAAAAGGAATGGTTGTGTAATTAAATTATCTTTTAATAAATGAAAGAGTATTTTCTTCTTATTTTTATTAGAAAAAAAGAGGTTTTATAATGGAAATGTGGATATTTGTATGGGGAATATAGGAAAAAGAGAAAGTAAGTGACTAAAGAGAAAAGTGACTTATTTGATGTAGTGAAAATAGTGACTTTTTAATATAAGAAGAAAATTAACTTATTTAAAATTTGCATAAGTTTTGAATTAATAAATATGTTTAAGTAAAAATATATTTTTTAAATATGATTATAATTTTATTTTTTATTTTAAAACTTATTTATTTTATAACTCATTATCATTCTAAGATTTTATTTTTTAAAAATTAAAAAATTTTAAATTTTTATAAAATCGTAATTCTAAATTTCATAACAATAACTAACTAAATTTTGTTATTTTAAAATTTTCATTTTATTTCTATTGAAAATATATAATTTTTAAATTTTATCCGTTAATATTTTTTGTATAATTTTTCATCTAAACATTTTTTTCATTCAAAAGTCATTATTACTTGTTGCATCTCAAAACAATAAAGATATTCTTTTTAAAATACCAACATAAAAGATAACTTTTTATAAGCCCATCCGGGCCTTATATATAAAGTGGGGCACATGTTATTAGCAACCATAAATATCTATTGACACTCCATTGTAACAAATCTTTTAATGAATTTATACAAATATCATTTTATTAACTTGTTTTTTATATTAATCAAACATTTGATTAATTTATATTTAAATTATTTATTAACACTCTAATTAAATTCAACCACTTATGCAATTAAATTTATTCTTTTATTAAACAAATAGTTAATTTATCTACGCTTCTATTATTCTTCTTTCTTACTATTCTTCTTTTTCACATAACTAAAGGTATTTAATTTTTTACATAATCAAATGATGGCCGAATATTATAATATTGATAAAAGTAATGATTATGATAAAAAAGTTTGCCCTAATGATGCAAATAGTCCTGAAAAGAATTTGAATTCTTATATTGACATGCTTAGTGCATATGATTTATGCGTTTTCTATTTTTATTTTTATTAAAAATAAGAAATAAGAGTGAAAACGTATTTAGTTATAAATTTATTAAAAATGTTTCCCAAATTTCCTGAAATTTTGAAAACAACAAAAAGTTGTTTTTAGTATTTTCTATTAAAAATTTTGAAAACTAAAAACAATAATTTTAAAAATCATAATTAAGTTCAAAATAATGAAAATGCAGTGGTAATTTCGTAAATAGAAAAAATTAGTGACAGGAAAAAGAATAATAGAAAAATTAGTTTTCATTTTCTGAAAACAAGATTTAGCATTTTAAACTAAACATGTTTTCATAATTTTTATTTTCTAAAAACAAGAAATGAAAACAAAAATCAAACATGTTTTCTAAAATTTGAAAATGAAAATCATTTTCAAAAAATGGAAATAGAAAAAATTTCAGCAAACAAATGGCCCTTTATCATCATACTAATTTTTGAAGGACAAATTTAAATTATGCTTTTCATTAATAATGAATTTTACTTTGCCTATATATTCAAATATACTTATTATCATATGTTTTTTATTTTACAGATAATTTACATGTAAGCTTTAGATAAATATTTCTTTGAGTAATATTTATATATTTTGCTATTAAGAATGTTGTAGTTTTATTTATATATTTTGCTATTAAGAATGTTGTAATTTTTATTTATATATTTTTAATAAATTATAGTTGTAACTATACTTAAATTACAAGGTTATAATTCATTTTTCCTAATATTGCCACATCTCACTTTAAAGTACGTGATCAGTATAGAAAAATTACCGTTTGGGTAATAACATACCAGCATAAAATAGTCAATGCACTTAATGCATTAAAAACAAGTTATAAGTTGAATAAAAAAAAATCACACTTTAAGGTGGCGTTTGGTAGAGGGTATATCTTAAGATTACTGGGAAAGGGATTTGGGAATAAAATATTCCCATGTTTGGTAACAGATATAAAAACATATGCCTGGTAATATTTTTTACCTGGGAAACCAAAAATGTGAAGGAGGGGAAATTTTTCATTCCCCCTATTTCAGATGGGAAAAAAGTTTTCCCATGGGAATGGAAAAATGAATTACCCAAATATCCCTCATTTCTCTTCCATACCCCTGATATTTCTTCATACTCTCCTTTATATTGGTATCCCTCTCTCCCGAACGCCTGGAACTTCACTCTCCAGTCACCATCTCCTTCGCCGTGCCTCACCGTTGGTCGTTGTTCGTCTCCGTCACTGTGCCTCGTCGTCCAGGTATTTTTGTAGATCTAGATTTTCTATTTATTGGTCTGTTTGATGGGTCTCTCTTCTCTGGTTTTGATTTTGTTAATCTTGTCTTTAGGTTGTTGTTGTCAGCAAACACCTCCTTGAATCATCCTCTATGCACATATTGTTGTGGGTTTTTTGTGTTGATTGGTTTTG